>JAPYYQ010002969.1:0-14187 GCA_030522585.1 Anagyrus pseudococci | reverse complement strand
AGCGGTAACGCCCGCACTAGCCGTCGCCCCCTCAAAAACTATGAAATAACATAAAATGTCGCGTTTGCCTCGTCGCAACAAAGCGCAGACGTTACAATATTTTACTTTTTTTTTAATAAAAAACGTACAAAACTTACACTAATAATTTAATTTTTGATTTGATATCACGGAACAAACGTTAAGTTGTGTTTTTAAATTTAACATTATAATAAATTAATGGAAACATTAGAAAGTACAAAAATATAACAAGATGTATGTAAAATTTATAAATTACGTACTAAACTTCAAAAATAGATTTACATTACAGATAAGCTTGCCAGCCGGCAAAAAGTTGACTTAACTTTTGAGGATCGCGAGCTTGTTGAATTAATCTTTCCACTTGACCTGCTACGCTAGAAGTCACTCCATCTTCAATTCCTTGTAACTTTTGCTGCACTCGCAAAAGAGCTCTTTCGGCTAATTTGTTAGTTTCAATCGATCCTAGTAAATTATGAATAAAATAAAGCATTATATTTTTGTTTTTACAAAATATAGAAAATATTTTATTCAATTTCAAATTTTACATAAATTTTGAGTTTTAATTACCTGGACTATTGTTTTCTCTGGAGTCGTTTTGCTTAGATGAACTTTCACTTTGATAAGTGGCAGCTTTAGCAGGAGTTATAGCCCAAGAATAAAGTGGATCATACAGTAGGACTCTTAACAAAGTCACAATAATTTCTCTTTGTTCTCTCAAAACAGACATTGTTTCTTCACAACATCGTCTCATTGTTCCTTCAACTCCCGAAACTCCCATTGCAACTTCAATGTCTCTTGTTAACCTGAATGGTACTGTTTCTGGTGTTGGTAATACTTTTCCTTGTTCAAAAGCAATTCCTGCGAAATTGGCATAAAACGTATGGATTTTACTTTTACAAATGCAAAATATACATTATTTAGTTATTGTTACTAAATTAAATAAAGTAAATACCAAAATCTATATGAATGACCTCTGCTGTAGTTTTGTCTATTAGAATATTTGATACGTGTCTGTCTCCCAGGCCTAAAATGTACCCTATAATAGACGTTGTTGCAACACTGAAAAAAAATCAAAGTGAATAATTTCAATACAGTTGAAAATAAGTCAAGCAAAATTTAAAATAGTACCTTCTTGTGTACGCTAAACGTCGTTCAAACCACGTTTCTGGCGATAAATAATTTTCAGTAAAAAAGTGATGAAATGCTGGATGCAGGTTTTTGCAACAGTCCATAAATATGTTCTGTCGTAGTTGAGCAGTTTTTGCTAACTGAAATGTTTGAAAAAAATTATTACACCTCAAGAATCGCAGAATAATTATTTTAAGTTTATTGAATAATTATTGAAATATTCTCTTACCATTAACCTTTTTCTGCAGTCGTGTGGAGCATAATCGTTGGGGTAATATTTTCTATGAAGACCGACATTGTTACCATCTCCAGTAAGTATACAACTAATAGGTAGGGTATTCTCGCACCATTGCAGCACACCAGATCGTTGGGTTAACGGCACTACCTTATAGGTGCGCACATGAAGTTTTCTGTGTTTGGCATCTTTATTACTCTTCAAAAGGGAATTCATCACTGTAAAAACTTGCTGCATGACAGCATCTTGCCGTAAGTCATCTTTACCCTATTGCAAATAAGTACGGTAATTAAATATAAATGGATTTCGAAATAAAATTTTTAAATTTCATTTGATAATGGTTTGACAGTCCCTACCTTAACCAATTGCGGTCTTTCAATTCCATCAGAACCCAGACAAATAACTTTTTTGGGAGCATTAATTCCTCCTACATTACTAAATGTTGACTCGAACTTATGCACACTTATAATGTTTGAATAATTTCCATTTTTTTTAACATCAATTGGCATAGTAGGCACTATGGAATGTTGAAAGTCTCTGACGTCGTGTATACTAAGCTTTTTCGGTATAACGCAATTTCCAATCATAGCTAAATGTTCAAAAAAACGTAAATACAAGTAAAAAAATTGTTTATTTGTAAAATTTTAAACAATTATTCAACAAACAAGTTACCTTTCTTTTTTTCTAAATCATAGTAAGCCAGCTGAACGAGCGCATCTGAAAGTTTATCCATCTCTTGTATAATCGGTCGTATGTTCGTAGCTGCAAGTTGTTCGATGAGTTGCTGGGCACCGATCACTCTAGCTTCTTGTATAGTAACTTTTTTTTCGCTGTACTTAAAATCATTATGAAGATTTTTGAGAGCTAAGAGAACTGGTAGAGTGTGATGAGGGTGATCTTTAGCACAGCGCTCGAGTACAGCTGAAATCTTTGAACTGAAGCAGTCGATAACATTGCTTATGTGAGGCGCGAGTTGCGGCACGAGCGGAATGAATTTATACGATGGCACTTGAGCGAGGAGACGGTCCAATAAACTATTCACGTTCTCGTCATACATGTTGTCCAACCACAGCGAAACCAATCGGAAGATTAGCAAATTATGCTCATCGCTCTCTTGCAGCGTAGCCAGATAGTGTCTGTTAAACATCATATTTATAGTTTAATTTTCTTTAATTTGCAAGGTAAATTTAAAGACAAAAATTAATTCAAGACTTACTGAACAGCTAAACTCAAATACATGTCTTTATCTTTTTGGATGTTTTCCACCTCCATGCAATCGTTAGAGCTTTGCCGCGAACTGATTTTAATTGCTTTTGCAATGTCCCCGTCAATCACTTTACCCCCTTTTGAAACGACTTTACGAGAATAGTCTATACACTCTCTTAAACTTTCAAACTGAGGTGATTTCAAGTATTCCGTAATCATGAGGTACTGCTCGTGTGCAAATTGTGCTAAAGCTGCGCGGGCTTTGCAGCCATTACTCAGATCTTCCTTACTGAGGCTTGGCATTCTGATGTAAGTACTAATAGCTTTCTCATAGTATTTATTTATGATTGCCTGTAAGATTAATAATGAATGAAACAAATGTAAAGAAAAACAATAATAGCACACAAAAATTAAGCCTTTCAAATATACCTGGGGATTTTCAGATTTGTTTTCTGCTATCCAACTGCCATAAACACGAAGACATTGTGCAAGAAGATTAGGCTTTGTCGTTTCCTTTTTTATAAGATATCTTAGATTGAATCGTGCTAAATCTTCATCTTTCCTTATCCAAGCTAAACGAGCTTCATGATACAAAAGTCGATTTTCAGCATCATCGTCCAAATCCTCATACTTTAATAAAGATTCTACAACATGTATTAAGAGTATTGTCAATAAAAACTCTTACGATAATTTAAAAAAACTTATTTCTTACCCAAAGCTCGAGCGGCCGCATTAAGATTTCCTTGTGTTTGCGCTAATCGAGCCATATCGAGTTGAGTATTAATCAAAGTGTCTTTTACAATTTTACTGTTTTTTACAGAGTTCTGAATTTCAAATATAACAGCTCTCTGCGCTAAAATTGGCTCGAAGTATTGAAAATTATTATTATAAATGTACTTCTTTTTTTCCCAGTTGGAAAATAAACTCTTAAATTCGGTTGGTGGCGTAGAGCTGAATTCTTTGATTTCTTGAAGCATTTGTAACTGACAAAGTTTTGGATAAATAGCTTTGCAGCTTTCTAAAATTAAGAATTTATTTAACATTTATTTTATCTTACAAATATTAAAAAATGATATGAAAATAACGACTTACCTAAACTAGTGTTGCATAAGTCTTTTATGACACAAAAGTAAGCCTGTTCAACATATTTATCCAATTTGCTTCTATCATTTTCATGAAAACTTTTCAGAGCTTTATAATGCTGGACTGAAAAATTTTGTTTGACAGAAAAAACGTTTTTTGTAGACTGTGGAGTTGTTTTCGAATTTGAAACTTGATCCCAGTCACTTAATCTCCAAAAAGTATCATAACATACATCTTCATTTGAATCCACTTCCATTGGTGACACATTTGAAATATTTTTAGCTAAATAGTAAAGGCCAGATTCTCTCAAAGCGGTAATCATTCCTAAAATACACAAAATAAAATTGTAGAATCACAATATTAAACTCAAAATTTATCTACATCTTACCTCTAGGTGAAGATTCGTTGATACTCATTTCAATGTCGTGAGACAATACCAGCTTATCCAATTTTCGAAAATTCGTGTAGTAAGGTATTCGCGATTTGCGATTTTGTAAATGCGATGATCCACAGCCGTAAATAGAATCAGAATCTCCAATTTTAATATAGGCTTCTTTAAGTATATCCTGCACGATTTTGCCAAGCCTACTGTCTTGCTCGTAAATCTGATCGATGATTGGTAAGCTGTCGAAGTCACGTGCTGACTTTAAATTCGAACGACACCAAAGCTCAGCATACAGGACCGAGGAGAAGTAAGCTGAACTGAACTGCGCAGCCATCGCGATCGGTAAATAATCGAAATCCAGGTTCACCTGCTCGTTTGACTGTGTGCGCAAGTAATTTACGATGTCTAGCATACAGCGTATTGCATCGCGAGATTTGCTCAATTCAGCCTACAATTAAATCAATTAGCCTCATCGATAAGAACACAATACAGAACATCAATTCTCACCTGTGGCGCAGTAGGCGTATCCTTGTTAATATCACTAGTGAAGTGATAATTGAAAAAACGATTGATACAATGACAGATTTTGGTGGCCAATTTGGGATAAGTGTCAACGAGGAGGCCAACGAGTCGCGGAAGTATAGCCTCGCAGAACTGCACATCGAGCTTAAAGATCGGCACGAGACTATCGCTGTAGAAGTCCTGGAAGCAGTCTGCTACTGCCGTCGAGGTAGAGGAAAGCCAGGTCTTATACGGACCTCTCGACGCGACTGACCAGTATCCAGCCTCAAGATCAAAGGTGCTTTCGAATGCGGTTTTATTGACCGTAAACGACGCATTGCTGCGAACGAAAAATTACTTCTTATAATAGGTTCTTATTTGTAAGATTAGGTACAAGCTCACCTAGAGGACGCGGCCTTGCTTGTCGAAATAAATGGCCTGAGCAACCCACACAGAAGCTGATCCGTTGAATCCTTACTACAGTTGAGATCTCTAAATAGATTGATCCCCCAGGACGTGCTTAGGATGGCGTAAAGCGCGTCGATGCTCACTTTACGAAGGTCGACACTGGCACTGAACACGCGCTCGGACAAAAGTTCGCAAAGTCGACGCGTCAGGGCGTCTGCCTTGTCGGAATTCTCGCGACTTTTCATGACTTGGGGCTGAAGGACAAGCGTGCTAAGGTCTACGGGTCCAAGTGTGCCGAGACATTGAGCTGCCTCGAGCCTGAGCTCAGATTCAGCACCATACTCGGCCAGCCGGATAAGCCGGCAAATCATTCGATGTAATGGACTTGTTGCGCACTGTTCAGCGAAGCCTTGTTGACGTTCCAACTCCTCGAGTAAAGCCTCTAGCTCTGATTGCGAAGTCGCCAAATCGTGTTGGAGGCTTTTTAAATTTTCTACACTGCAGCACTTGTCGTCGCTCGAATTCAAAAACAGCTCCAACTTTTCTCGAAGAGACTGTAAAATTTAAAATTTAATTTGCATATTATGGATGCATTTATTTAAGAATAAACGGTAATACCTTATTCAATTCCTTGTTAGAAACATCGTTTGTACTTAGAAAGCTCGGCAAAGTGCCCAGATTTTGGATCGGTTTAGTTAGGCTCTGTTTATGCTCCTGGAGTAGTAGCGTGAGTACGTCCATGGCCGGCGATTTTGAGCTAGACTTGCGCGCGATTGGCGCTAAGGTCATAACGCAACGACTGAGCATATGTCCGATCTGCTCGCTCCTGCACGGCAGAAGATTTGCTAAAGCTTTGCGTAGGTAACAGCAAGCCAGTTCGGCGGTGACCTTATCGTCGAGTTGGGCCACATTGAGCAGAGTGGAACAAAGATCGCGCACGAAATATGGAGCTAAAGCGTCGCAATAATCCGCGAGCAGCTCCGGCACTAGCTTCTCGCACAAGTAGACGTATTGGTGTAGGGCCTTGGCTCTTTGCTGGCTCAGCCGACTAGCAAAAATATTGCTACTCAGCTGGAATAACAGCCGTTGTATGATGCTTGGCCGACGCATAAGTATCAACTGGAAGATAGATTGCTGAACATCGTTGTTAATTACGACTTTCAACAGCAGGTCAAAACAATGGTCGAGGGTCTCGCTCTTGTAGTGAGGTGGATCCGAGGCAGGTAGGTCAATGGTCGTGCTGAATATTGTATAGAAGTGATTGAGGTCGTGTAGCCGTAGGACTGTAAGTAGATTGATCGATTATAAAATTACAACAGCTTTATTTTGGTTTTTTGCTTGATTAAAATAATTGTTTCTTACCTAATTGCTCGATAATTTGCAGCAAATTTTCTTTCACCATCGAAGACAAACTACCAACACCTTCGAACGGCCCTTTGTTGTCGATGATTTGTTTAAGTACAACCTCGGATTCAGCTAGAGCCCAAGGAATAATACTCGTGCAGCACATTTTGAACACCTGATCAAACGATTCGCCAATCGCTTCACAGACATTTTTGGCTTCGTCTACTTTACCCTCGCGAATGAGGACCGGAAAAATGGAGCGAATGTATCGGCTGTAAAAATCCTTTTGACTTGTGCAATCCAGCAGATTGTATGGAAATTTACTGAAACTACTGTATTGACACCAACATGTAAAAAGGTAATTAAGATTTTCTTCTAACATCGATGTTGAAGAAGAATTCGTTTTATTTATTAATTGTAAAGTTGTCTTGCTAATTTTTTCGTCGATACCTAAAAATTACAAAGAAAAAGATACAATTAGAATCATGTTTTAATTTCAATTTTGTTTTCAAAATAAAAATTTATATAAATACCTTTTTCGTGGACGATTTTTAAAAGGGCAAATAAGGCAAGACGCTCAAAAGTACTTCGACTGCAAGCGACAACTCCTAGTATTTGAACAACACTGACGCTTCTCAACAATAATTCTACTTCCCTTTCATCGTTAGTCAACTCGTTTTGCATTAAGAATAAGTCGTACATGGCACTGTTTAGCTTATCAAAAAATGTCTTTTTCCAGGAGTTATCAATGTTACCAGACGAAAATATTGAATTTACGTACTTCAAGCTTGCTAGCCTTACAAGGTAATAAGGACTTTTCAAAAAAGTTATAAATACATTGACCTCTAAAACTTCAATTCCATTCGTGTTGAAGATATTGCATTGAACAATTTCGTTGAAACATCGTACTAAAGCTAAGTGCGTTAATTGTCCAAAAGATCCTTTAGCAAAGCGCTCATGATAGAGTTTGCAAATCAGAAAGATATCGTGAATCTGGCTATAATCCATTTTTAGTATGATTTTACTTAAAATTGTAGGTAACAATTTTAGAATACAACAGTTGACTCCGTCATCTTTTTGCCATTCTTTAAACAGGTCACTCACAAAGCCCGACAATAATTCGTTGTATTCTTCAGAAACCATAACATTTGAAACGTTAGCAAATATTTCAAGAATGGTTGTAACACATATCACATCAACCTTATCAGCTAAATCATACTTATTGATTTTTAATAATGTGCTCATTGTCTTAATCTGTATATCTGATATTTCAGATCCTATATCTAATGTACATAATAGTGCCAGCACTATAATTCCATTGATTTTGCAACCAGCAATTTTATCATTCATTTCACCCTCGTTTCTTTGCAATTTTGAAAGATCATATAATTTTTTTAAAATGAAGAAGTTTATTGGTGATAGAATTATATTATTGACTAGTGGATCGTACTTTGTTTGCAAAAGTAAAACTAAAGATTTTGATATTTCCAAGGAGTAGCGTATTGATTTTGACCAATTAATATTGCTGATTTGTTCAAAAATTCTTGTACAACAAGTTTTAAATTCAGTTACAAGACAATACTTATCAAAGCTGCCTTGGATCATGTTCAATGATTTCAAATCTGAGACAACTTTAGCAATCAATGCTACTTTGGTGATGAACATGGTCAAATCCTTATCTACATCATTTCCTTCTACCATTTGTATTAAACTGCAAGCTAGGTGATCAAGAACTGCTGTTTGATAAGGATTATCACTATTACTTTGTTTTGATTGTTTTTTATCTACTTCACACTGGTCAAAATAGAAATCCATTTTTAAGTTCATTGACATATAGCATTTTTCAATATCCTCTGGTGTTACTGACATAGTACTGTACAAATTATTATCTAGATTTATTTCGTTGTACTTTTTACTTTGCAATTGGACTTCATCAAATTTATTCCAAGACTTTAATGTCAAGCCAATTAAAATTTTACTATATTCTTCAACTGCCACAGTAATCATTGATCTTTTCATAAATGAATTTAATAATGACTGAAGTAATGTAAATTTTAGTGAATTAGTTGTTGGATATAAATTCATATCACAGTCTCCCCATTCTCTTGGTATAAGAACATTTTCACAAAAAACTTTTAAGGTTTGTACACTGAAACTTGACCATTGTATTGAATTTGTTGCATACAGCTTCAAAAGAGGATTTGGATTAGATATTTTTTCATAAGAAATTAGATTTTGTGCTAATATGAAACCCTGCTTAATAGTTTCATCATGACTCATACTCAGGTACCTAAGAAGTTAAAAAATTTCTAATTATGAATACTTTTGAGAATTTATGTAATAAAATTTAAACATGCAAGATAATTACCGCAATATTATATCCCATACTGGATCCCAATAAACCTTTACATCTTCAGTTTTGTCATTCTCTTCAATTTGAATCAATACAACTGCAAGTTCACAAAGACTTTCCATAATGTGAAATTTTTTGTAAGCTTGATTCATTAGTTTTTTTAAAATGTCAAAAAACTCAAAGTACTCATTAGATTTTAAACAAGTAGGATACTTTTTGTACAGAGCTATAGCAATTTGAATCATGGGCCAAGCTCTTTCTGGATCTCTATCATTGACTAAATCAATAAGTCTTTCTTCTTCACTAATACGTCTTTTCTTTTTTGGTTGTATGTACAAGCTGTCATGAAAACTTTGTGATTGTGAAAAATGTGAAAAATTAGTTGACATTTGCTGTCTAAAAACTAAAAAAATTTATTAAATAGAAAACAATCTTCAATTAATTAATTAAAACATTTACTAGAAAAATAATTGATAAACCTTACCTTCAGTACTTAAATCAATAAAACTTTTTGGTAATATCATAGGTTTTATATCATTTAATATCATCTTGAATAACAAAGTGAGAATTGCTTTCCATTTTTCGATATCTACAGTAAAACTATCTTCATGATTTAACAAAACACCATTGGGATGATGAACTTGTAGAAACAATAAGTATAATTTATATTTTTCTTCTGGTCCTTTATAATCAATAAAAGTCAATGGTATATTTTCAGAAAATTTACAAATAATAAAACGACTATCTATAGCAATTTGTTGGCAAACAGTAAATGTTAGCTTGAATAAGATATCTGTTGATTTAATATTGTACAATTCATAATTATCTAATATTTTACCTGAAAAAATATTATTTTTAAAAAAAAGAAATTGATAATAATTATATTTACAAATTCAACATATATCAACCTATTGAAAACAAATTACTGCTAAATTATATTACTTACTTAAAATAATTAAAAGCTGTCTTGTTTCATACAACAAATTTGCCAAGGAAGATCCATATTGAACAGTCATATCAATAACTTCAAGCAGTTTAACATAATTGACTTCAGCAATAACATTTTCTAAGATAGAAGTACAGTGTTCTAAAAACTCTCGCCAGATATTAGAGCTAATCCTTATCCGCTGTGATCTTTCTTGAAGCACATACTTCTTTAACACATCCAAATAAATATCATAATATTGAGAATAAATATGAGAAACATCAATTTGCAAAATTTGAATAGTTGCAATAATAACATCTTTTGGTTTTAAACAACACTTTGCTTTATTTGTGGTAGCATATACCAGCTTAATTATCCTTTCTTTGTCTAGTGCTCCAGAATTTCCACTGAGCTTACTGATTCTGTCAATTTCCTACATACACACAAAATACAAAAATAAACATACTTATAAAAGTTGCTGAAATGTTTAATTAAACTACTCACAATCTTGAACAATTCGTGAACAATATTAAAAAGTTCATTCCAAGAGTATCCAGAATAGCGATCAGTTGACGATGGATCCTTGGAATATTGTGTTATTTGTTGCAAAGAAGCTTCCGTGCAGTCATCGTAGTACTCAAGAAGCTGTTTAATCCCTCTCTAAAATAATAAAAAAACCAATATATGTGTACAATAAAACCATGAGCTTTGTACATGGCAGACAGCAAGAAGTAAGAAGATATACCTTGTACTCTGTGACTTTTTTGCTTTTGGCCAACATGGCAATTTGCGTTAGGCGATCCATGTTGGATGACAGTTTTGATCTTATCAATAATTACTAGTCGCAACTCGGCAACAAAACTCAACGTCGACGCAAATTAACCTCGATTATCCTCACGCGATTACATTGTTGCTAGGACTCTTGCGAATTACGCCTTGGAACCGTCTTACCATCTGAAGACATATTTTAGGGTTCACGGTTAATGTCACTTCATAGAAAAGTAATTCAAGATCTTTACCTTTGTCCTTTTCCAGCGGTAGTCAACCGATTACGCCGGCGGCTAGCTTTTATCCCGTCTGTATCCTACAGATGCGTTTTTTTTCCTTTCGCTAATAACGTTTGAAAAACGGCCATTGTTGCCGGGCAATGCACGACGCCCACAAATACGCTCCTTAAAAAACTGTCGCAATACGTCGAGACAACAGCCGTAACTTTTTGATTATCGCAGACCCTATTTCTTTTGTGATCCTATTATCGGTAAGTGAAAAATGTTCAACCGAATCTACGTCTTTAAATTCGGTCTTCTAAAAATTTTGATTTCAGATTGCGAACACTTTGATTTCACAGCCAACCTTAAGAAGTGAACATTAATGGGGGATAAGTACCAACTTAGGGAAAGTTATACGAAAAATTTGGCGCGCGGGTTATTTTCGCGCTTCGGAGTTTTCTAACCTAATGATCGAGAAGTGATACACAAACATAGCCGCATATAGTTTTCGAAAAACAGAATAAACAATGTCATTGGCAAAAACTTCCACTAACCTACCCTGGTTCGTTAAATTCTTAAGTTGAATGTTAAATTTCCGCATTGTTACTTATTTCGTAATTATTCATCTTTTTAGGGTCGAAAAGTACCGGCCAAGTAAATTGGATGATTTGATTTCTCACGAAGAAATTATCAAGACAAGTAGGTCTAATATAAAATTTTAAATTGTTTAGTTAAGATTTTTAATTAATTGAAATAATTTAATTTGTAGTCAACAAATTCATTGACGAAAATCAGTTGCCACACTTGTTGTTGTATGGGCCACCAGGTACTGGTAAAACAAGTACAATACTAGCATGTGCCAAAAAACTCTACACTCCTCAACAGTTTAATTCAATGGTATTTAAATATTTTATTACCATTTTCTTTAAAACTTTATATTTTCTAATAAATATTTTCTAAAAAGGTTTTGGAGTTGAATGCTTCTGATGACAGAGGTATTGGTATTGTAAGAGGTCAAATATTAAGTTTTGCAAGTACAGGAACAATGTACAGATCTGGGTTTAAGTTAATTATATTAGATGAAGCTGATGCTATGACTAATGATGCCCAAAATGCACTCAGAAGAAGTTAGTATAGATTTTTTAAGGTGAAAAAATTTATCTAAACTTATATTTACAATCTTTTTCCAGTAATTGAAAAGTATACAGATAATGTTAGATTTTGTATTATTTGCAACTATTTGAGTAAAATAATACCTGCACTCCAGTCTCGATGTACAAAGTTTAGATTTGGACCTCTAGATGCAGAACAAATTTTACCACGTCTTGAACATGTAATTAAAGAGGAAAAGTAAGTTTAATAAAAATTAATTCTCAGAACATTTGTTTTAATTAGATATTCATCATAATTTTAGTGTCACAGTAACTGAAGATGGAAAACAAGCCTTGATGACTTTGAGTGGTGGTGATATGAGAAGAGTCATAAATGTCTTACAAAGTACTTGGCTAGCATTTGGATGTGTTAATGAAGAGAATGTATATTCTTGTGTTGGACATCCTCTTCCAGTTGACATTAAAAACATTGCTAACTGGTTATTAAATGAAACTTACGAATTTGCTTACAGCAGTATCCTTTCTAAAACTTAATTTTTACTTAATTTTAATTTTAACATATCAATGATACATTTATAGCAATATTTATTTATTTATTTATTTATTTAATATTTAATATGCAATATTAACAATTGTATAATAAAAAATTCAATTAAATTTTAAAATACATCCTTAATAAAATATCAGAAGTTCAAGATTTAAAAACAAAAAAGGGCCTGGCACTGCAGGATATATTAACAGAACTTCAAGTGTTTGTTAACAAAAGTAAGTTTATAAATATATTTAATTATTTTAATTTTTTACTTAATTTTTGTAATATTTTTTATATTTTTTATTTAGTTGAATTTCCCACTGATGTGCTAATTGAACTTATAATTAAAATGGCTGAAATTGAAAAAAGAGTCATCAATGGATGCAGTGAAGCTGTACAGTTAAATTCTTTGGTTTCTGCTTTTCAAAAACCTAGAGAAATAGCAATACCCTAATAGTATATTTGTTACATGCAAGTGGATACATGATAGTATACAGTTATAAAAATTTTAAAACTTAAGGCAACTATAAAATATTATTTCTATTAATAGATACTATATTATTTATTTCAAATCTATAAAAAGAGAATACATTTTTTTTTAATGTTTAAAATATTCAGATTTCATTTATTTTAAAATTACCATTACAAACATTTATTATAATTTATATCTCCCGAAAAAGTACTTTCTTAAAAAAAAAAAAATCTGTCTATAGGTAAGGAAAATCAGAAAGGAAGTTTTGCGTATGCAAAAAACCTTCCCAAAAAGTCGCGTAAGCGAAAATTCCCTTCGTAAAAAGTTGCAACACCACCTTCTTGACAATTTGAGTATTCCCCTCTTCGCGTACGGAAAGGAAAACATTTTGAAAAATCCTTTTTGGGTATATGCAGAAGAAACTTCCAAAGGGTTGCGTGCGCGAAAAAATTTACTAATTCGGGACCCCCATGCTATTTGCATTATTCAAGTATTCTTTTGAGTTCTTAAAGCAAACGGACTCTGATTGAATGACAGAATAAAATTATAAAACGAGATTAAGCAAAATAGTATTTTTCCTATAAATAAAAATATCGTTCGATACTCGTGGAAAAAGTGATTCTTAACTCGCGTTAGTTGTCACCCTCGCTTCGCTCGGGTGACCAACCTCACACTCGTTACGAATCACTTTTTACGCACTTGTATCGAAATGTACTATTATGCAACAAGTGCGCAAAATGCGTCATTATAGCACAAGTCGCAATGGCTGAGCACGAGTGGTCGGCGAAGCCGTGAACGAGTGGTGATCGTATGCACGAGTCATCGACTGAGCCGCGGCCACGAGTGTGCAGCGATTGCAACGAGTGTCATAATCGCGCGCACGAGTTGCATACGCTATTTTTTGCGATAGAATGCAAAAAATGCCTAAAAGCGTCCGGTTAATTAGTTAATTAAGTATTAATTATAACGACGCCGGCTGCGCGGGGTCCAGGGGCGGCAGCTCCTGATGGGGGTGCAGGGGGCGAAGCCCCCGCCACACTGTCGCTTACTTCTTTCTTATTTTCTCTTAATTTCTCTCTCTTTTTCTCTTCGTTTGTTTCTCTCCCTTTCTCTCTTCATGTCTCTTCTTTTTATTTCTTTTTCTTCATTTCTCTTTATCTTTAATTCAACGCGCTCTCTCTTTATACTTTTCTATTTTTAAAATTTCAAAATTACCGCCCTAACCAATCACGTGATCTGGCTAACAATGAGAACGCTATAAACAAAATTAGCCCTACTGAAAAATATCAGGTGAGATAAAATCTGAGATCTCAGGTGGACCTTACCGTGAAAAATTCTTATAAGATCTCAGGTGGACTTTTAAGAGGGGAACTACAATTAGGAGTTCCAAAAAATCAATTTTGCTTTCTCAAAGAGAAAGCTTTGTAACGGTGAAAATTTTCGATTCCCTAATTTTGCGTTTTCTCGACGTTTTGAAGGTTTTTAAGTACGAAAAC
>JAPYYQ010002968.1:0-23270 GCA_030522585.1 Anagyrus pseudococci | reverse complement strand
TTTACTATATGCCGAGTGGATCTCCACTTTACTAAAAAAAATAGTAATTTTTGTTACATTTTTAACAATTTTTATTATAACACTTTTCTCAGTGTACAAGCGGCAAGATTTAACAAAGCTTCTAGGCTAGACCCGAACAAACGTTTATTTACAACGACTACCGACTGCGCTTGCTGTCTTATACCTGTGTGTATGTATTTCATTGTTATATTATAATTGGGTCGAAGCACTCGAGTTTTCAGACTTGCTTCAATTGCTTGACTTTGTTGTTTCTTATTGTTCCGCAATTTGTTTGTTTAAAATAATGATCTCTTGCCTTTTATATACTTCGGTACGGTGTTTCTTGGCGAAAAAGGGTTTACTCCAATCGCATTTGTTAAAAAATATTACGAAATTAAGGAAATACCCAACGAATAAAAATATATTAATCCTGAAAAGCTCATGTCGAACGAGGTCAAACTGATATGAAACTCCAATAAATCTCCCTTTTCATTTTATTCGACATGGAAAAAAATTAAGTTAACGTCAAACGAAATTGTTAATGTAGCTTCTCTTTGTCCATTTGATGACCACTTAAATTTCATAGGATATGAAAATTTCTTCGGCTCTCCCGGATAAAAAGCATGACTTTATAAATTTCTCATTTACCGAAAGCCATCAGAGAGTCTAGGATATCGGAAACCGCTAAAACAGCAAATTATCCGAGCGCCAGTCCGGAATCAAGATTAAAAATGAAATTCGCAAGGTGAACTTGCGAAATTCCCGAAGAAGCGCATCAGCGTAGATAAACCTAGACCCCTTCGAGAGCTCCATTTAAACTCGAAAAGCCGAAAGTCGAAAAACCAATCGCCACTCGTCCGCCGTATAACCCATCTAAAACCTCCGACCTCAAACAAACAACCCCCGTCTCCGAAAAGCCCTCCTCCTCATCTCCAAAATCTCGGTAAAGCTTCCGGAGCTATAGGTGTCCACAGCACATCTAGCCATAGGCTTCGTACACTATCAGCACTGGCATATCTCTGCGCTCCCCCACAGCTCTGAGGGGGTGGGGGGGGGGCTATCGACTTTGCTCCGGGAGATATATATCCTCCCCCACGGGCTGCGAGCCGCGCGCATGTTTACGCGCGCAGCTTCCATGCCGAGGAGCCGGCGCCGCGCGCGCTCGAGAAAGAAAGAGAGAGAGAGCAAGTTTGTGACGGCGCGCGCGCCAGTAGTGTGTACACGGCTGCTCTCCCCGGCGCGGCAGCGGCGAGCTCCGGCGCGCTGCAGCAGCAGCCGGTAGTGCTTCCCCTCCCTTCCCTTTTCCCTCGGCTCGCACATTCCGGGCCACCCTATTTTCCGTCATTCTTACGCACAACAACACCTGCCATCCCCACGACATTTATCCGTCCGGATGAGCTGGCCGTCCTTTTGAGGCTGTCGCGAGGAGGAGAGACATGCCGGGCCTCGTGGCGTTCGGTCGGCGCTGGCGCGTCGGAAGCGACGACCTCTACGTCCCCGGCTTCATCCTCGCCTCCGTCCACTTTGCACAGTAAGCTCTCTATCTCTATCTCAATGTAACCTTTTATTCTTGTTTTTGCTCTATACCGCGCTGCTCACGGGCTGCCCGTTCTCGCCTTTTTTTGTCGGGCCCGGCTTTGGCGCTGCTCCGAAACGAAATAGAAAGCAAACCGGCAGCGGGGGGCTCAGGGCGACAGCACTCAGCTGTTTTGAGGTTATGCGCAGGGGCGTAGGTGCGCGCAGGATATAGCAGCCAGTGTCTCTCGCACAGCCTCCGCTCTCGGCTCTCCTTCTCTCTCTCTCTCTCTCTGTTATTGTTTACATTCGCGGTCGGTGGCTTCGCGACACGCAGCTTGAATTGCTCCGCATTTCCTGCAGGCGTATATGTATATACATATGGCTGCTGCCGCGGCGTAAGCTTGGCGCGCATCGAACTGCGCGCGTGTAGTCTCTCGCTATATAAAGTGCGCAGCGGAATCGAAAGCCACCGTTCGAATTCTTATAAAATAAGCACACACGCTCGGCCAAGCGTTATTTCCGTGCCCGACGTCGTCTTGCCGCGCGAAACCGAATCAGCTCGCGTGCGACGGGGCGCTAATTTGACCTCGCGGAATGACGATAATTTTGCACTTGGCTCACGCAAAGAAGAGGCCTGTACGTGTGTGCATTTGTGCGTCTGCTGTCCGCGCTTGTGGCATGTTTGTCTTTCGCACGTGCTCCCCGCAAGCACTCGTATACACTCGCACTGCCGACGGCCTTCTCTGACGCAAATGCGAGGCGTCATTAATCGTGTCTAGAACTAATATTTTGTTTTTTTTCGTTCGCCCGTTCTACTTTCCGCTGATAGTCAAATCCGCGTTGGATAAGAAAAAATGAAAACAACTAGTCGAACTTGGAGTAACCCCAAATGTTGCAGACTATAAGTCGGAGCGAGTGTGCGCGATAGAGATAATCGATTACTTAATACCCAGCTTGAGAGCGTTGGGAAAGGTTATCAGCACCGTTGTCTCTCTCTCTCTCTCTCTCTCTGTGCGCGCGTGTCCGTGTAAACGTATAGCACAGCTGAATGGAGCTTCATCTTTTCGTTGCTCAAGAGAAAGAGAGTGAGAAAAAGATGATCGCCTGTGGGGAGCACGCGGGGTCAAAGAGCGCCCCTTATACCTTTGCCACCGCTTATATACGGAGTAGAGACCTTTCACCTTTACTGCGTTGGCTCGGCTTGTTTATTTTGAAACTTCGGCCTGACAAAAGAAAGCTCTCGAGCTTTGCTTGTTTTTCTTTTTTATTTAATTAAATTCTCGCAAAGATAAGGAATATTTAATGTCTCTCGGGCAGCTGGATAAAGAACGATTTTAATTAAAGACCGCTGCAGAGGAGCGGCGCTATTTAAACGATACACAGTTCAACGCGAAATGCACGTGAAATTAAGGGTGGCGCTAAACGGTTATCTCCGAAAATTAGGACAAACCAGTCGTTAGGGGGACAACCGAGCGTTATAATTGCAGCGAAAGCTTCGAGACTACGACTGCTTTAGGACGGAGGGAACGGAAAGTGAGAAACAGTTGCAGTGGTCAAGTTCCGAGACGAGGATTTGACGTCGGTAAATTTATCACGATTATTCCCTCTTTTCGCTCTTTCTCGAACCATAACTTCCCCCCTTTTTTTTGTTAAGGTACTGAGCTTCTTCGTCTGCTTAGGGTTGAATTTGGCTCGGGGCGCGCGAACTTTTAACGAGTCGTCGTTCGGAATCTGTAGAAACGCGTTTACGATTGCTAACTGTATACAGCAGCGAAGTCTATCGAGCTGGAAAAGTCTACGATAATGTTGCCATTAGCTTTTCCAAACTTACGGCTCAATGGCTTCTCGGAATTTCTTCTTTCCACCCCTCCTTTTTCCGCACTTGTTTACTCGACTACTTGAAAACTCGGCGGGAATGTCGAATTTTCGAAAATTACAGTGCGCGAGCTTTCTTTGTGCCCCATAATCCAGTTTGATATACATTGCGAAGAAACGTCTTCGACGAACGGCATTGCCCCCTCGAATATTTATCTGCTCCGAGCCAATAACGTGCCTATGCGAGTCTCGCGTTTCGTCAATATTCCA
This sequence comes from Anagyrus pseudococci, assembly GCA_030522585.1. Classification (NCBI taxonomy): domain Eukaryota; kingdom Metazoa; phylum Arthropoda; class Insecta; order Hymenoptera; family Encyrtidae; genus Anagyrus; species Anagyrus pseudococci. The sequence goes on along the minus strand of JAPYYQ010002968.1, from coordinate 19,667 downwards.
TAGATCAGCGCACAAAGAAAATGTAAAGCTCGTAACGCAACAGCTTGTATATATATATATCCAGGCATTAAACATTAACACCACGCGAGACATGGATCTCCGCCCGGGCATCGTGTTTATGGCGACCCAATAAATTTCCCTCCCATTTCCTTGTGGAACATCGTCATAGGCGAAGGGGCTTGAGATGCTCGAGAGTTTCTGCATCTTGCATGCGCGAGGGAGGGGGGGTCCATTCGGCGCTCGATCGGCTTTTCCTCCCTCTCCCTAAAGTGGAATTCTTGAATGACCCGGGCGCTATTCTACGCTGCCGAGCTCGTTCCGTGCTCCACCGTCATTATTGCCTGCTTCCGGCACTCGGATGTGCCAGCGAATTTCAAAGGAAGATTCGTTTTTGGTCCTTTTTTTTCCTTCTTCTTTTTCTTTTCATTCTTTTTATTCTTTGTTTTTTTTTTTTTGGGAGTGTATTCCACTGGGTTTAGAGTTACGGAACTGTTTTTGGATCGTTGTTAGATCTGTTAACAGTGAGCATAATTTTGTAGAAATAAATTTAACTTCTACTAAATTATAATCGGCAAAGTTGGAAATACGAAAATTTCATAAATTTATGAATTATACAGAAAAAGCTTATTTTCCCGTGTTTTTCGGCTTTTAAACGATAAATAATTTTGTCGCGAGAAGACATTGAAACCCGTAAAATAGTGGAGCGTACGCGATTGTACGTTAACATCGTTCTACTTTCGCCAGAACATTAATTTTCCGCGCTTGCATGTCAACGTTTTTCAAAACCTGTGCACTACACAGTCAACTGCGATCACGACAACATCCATAATTCTTATCCGGATAAAATCATGCGCTTATCACTGTTATTAAATTTTATCCAAGCCGTAATTCATCTGACCCTTGTTTTGTTACTAAAAAAAAAATTAAAAGACAACTTCTTAAAAAGGCCTTTTCTGCCAGCAACAGAGCGACCTCGCGAATCAAGCAAAGAAAAGCCTCCGTCCACGAGGACAAAATGCCTCGTGCCAAAAGTACATATCCCTCGATCTCATCTAGACAAGTGTAACCGCATAGCCCGAAGGGGAGCGTTTCGCGCAGCAATATACCTGTGCGCGCGCGGGACAGTGGCCCTCTTCGCCGAATTCCGTTTCAGCCCGCAAAATCCCCGGGCGCTTTTATCAAAGGACACATCGGGCCGCGCATAAAGCGCCTGGGAACAATACACCTCCAACGCGTCGAGGCTAACGTCCGACTACTGTACTCTCCTGGGCGGAGGGGCCTCCCTCCTTCTGCTACTCCCTTTTCCCTCCACTCCTGCGGCCGGCTGCGGTGGGCGTGAAGCAGAAAAAAAGGCCCTCGGCCAAGTGCACAGGTGTGCGCGCCGGTCTTACAGCCCGAGGGGGACGCGCGAGAGCCGAGGGAACGAGCCGCTCTGCCTGAGAGAGAGAGCCTGTAAGGAAGGGTGTATGCATATATCGATCGCCGCTTCTGCAGCTTCCAAGTGCCAACGAATCGTCTCGGTTCGGTCGCCTTGTCGAGAATCGGGGTTCTATTATAGGGATAACAGCTACGGGAGCTTGATTCGCGAAAGGCCCTATATAGCAATGGCATTTGTAAATTTCATGGGTTCTCGCTAGATTCGGCGCTCGCTCGAAGGATACTGCATATTTCAGGCGATAGACGGACGAGCGCTCGATTTTCCTATGGGTCGGGGGCCTCCGCGTAATACGATTGTGCGCGCAATCGCATTAGAGGGCTGGGGAGGAACGGGTCCCAGTGCGTTATTAACAGGCGGGCCAGACATCTGCTCTTCCGTACGCAGTGGGTCCCCGTGACTTTTTCGAGTACAGTCGCCGCCGGTTTTTCTTTCTCGTCGACTCTCTCTTTTTAGGGGAAGCACATCGCCGCGGTTATGGCTCTCGTCAAATCGTACCTCTCCTGTATACGCGTGGTTTTGTTCGACTGCAAGTTCCGCTAATGCGCGAGAGGCGGAAAAGTTGCTAATGCCGCTCCGCTATTGTACGACGAAGCACAAAGAGCCAGGGATCGATATTTGTCACGCGCATAATGGCTTTTGTATGCCGGACAGTCCCTATACGCCTCTCGGCCTTTCCAATATCTCTGTTTCACCTTGGCCCAGCGGACTCGACACACATGCTTCTCCCTCTCTCGCGCTTGATAGTTGAATTGATGAAAGACCGTAAACTACGATCGGCGCGAATATTCGGCGGGGAAAGTTATTGCCGAGAGAGGAACATATGTCTTCATTGAAATCGTATTGTACCTGAGCTGATAATTATAGACTGTTCGTCAAAGGCCAATAATTGGGACGTACTTTTTTTTCTGACTGGGACGGCCAAACAAAACTAGGCCTAACGAGACGGCACGGGGCTGCCGATTAAAAATATAAACCCCCCCCCCCTCCCCGCGTGGAAGAGAATAAACCTTGGCCAAGCAATAATTCGCGGCTAAGCACGTTACATCGCCATCGTCACGCTTTTGTTTTCGCACGCACTCCGCGGCGGACGGAAATAGCGGCGAGTAAGCAAAAATTCGTTCGCGAACGAGCGAAATATCTTTCTTCTTCAATCTCTCTTATTTTGTTTTGCATATCATTTCTCGCCTTGCGCAAGACTAAATTTCGTAACAATTTTAAATATCGTCTACTATTTTCAAATTTGTTACGAATCAAGATTCCAATTGGACCAGAGAACCCTTCGCTACATGGCTCGTCGATAGGACGGTCGGTACCAAGTAGAAATAAAAGCACGTCGAATAAAGCCGGGCACTTGAACTTGAAATGTCGCACACACGAGCATACACGTGGTGGAAAGGAGGGTGGCCGCTTTTTGCCTAATTAGCGCGGAAGCCCGGGAGTGTTTCACGCCGAGAAGGCGTTGCATCGACGCCGCAGGGTGTAGAGAATGAAAAAAAAAAAACAACGAGGGTCGCTCGCTGGATAGTAGAAAGGTCGCGCCTGTGTGTGTATGTGTGCTCCGCAGCTGGGCAATCGATATACTGGCTATATACATTGGCTGGTAACAAAAAAAAAAGAGGAAAGAATAACGACATTTCGCCAGGTTTCGGTCAAAGTTGGCAGTGCAGCTTCTTGGCGTCTGTATAATCGAGAGCCGTGGCTCTTGATATTCCTTGGGGTTCTAAGCAAATAACCACAGCGCTGCGGATCGTTTGGCTGTGTGGAAAATAATAACGCTCTTTTCGCAGTTTACCCGGGCTCACGGAGCGTATCGTTGATTGCTCGCTCGCGACGGTTGTGCGCGAGCCGATGTTGACTTGCGTAATCGCCGAGGAGTGGAAGGCTAGGCTTGCGGAGTGCTAAGCCTGGAGACGGACACACACACACACGAGACACGCATTGGCTTAGGCTTCGAGTTTCTCGAGCCTACGAGAGCGGCGCCGAAAATTGGCGGCGACGTTGTAAAGTATAACGGGGGAGGCTCGTGCGATGCACGGGCCGATCGATAGGGACGCCGGCTCGGATAAAAATGTTACTCGAACGTGACAAACTCACCGGGACGGGCGTTCAATTAAGCGGCACAGGCCCCGAGGGCCAGGGGGGTCGCACGCGGTAACCGAGTGCTCGCATGCGGCTGGCTTTAATTAAAACCATCCGTAAGGCGTTTACCAGCCGACTGTCCTCGGCAGCTCCTCCCCACCTCCTCGACCCCTTGCTCGCTTCTAATTACTTCCGTCGTGCATCGGCTACCTCCTCAACGTCATTCAATCTCTCTCTCGCACTCGCGCCGCGCGGTAATTACGTGTCCGCTGTATAACAATCTGCACGCGCAACCTCTCGCGCACGAGATCTCGCTGATTTCCAGCTGGCGAGCACGAAAGTTTGTTACGCGAACGACGCCTCGATGCGCCTGTTGCTCCCTAAATCGCCACCCGGAACACTTGCAGTGCCGTTTTCTTTTTTTTTTTTCTTCACTTCCGCCCGCTGCACACTCGGCGTGTACGCGCCTCGACTCAAAGGGACTTGATTTTAATATTTCTTTTTTTTTTTGGTGTTCCGCATTTTCCTTCCAAGCGGGGGTTGTTAATTTTTTAAATAAAGTTTCCCTGGTGCCTTGATAAAAAATCCTAGTCAGGGGGCTGGGTTATTCTTTTTGCTTTATTTTTGGGAAAATAACAGGGAGTAAGCTTTTGAGCTTTTAGTATGGTTAGTTTTTTTTGTCTTTTCACCGTGTTTTGGTTTTTGTCATGGCTTTATTTTGGAAAAAAAGTTTGCGTTGTAAGAGGATTTTGAAGCTTATCCATTAATTCCGGGTAATCGCGTGTGAATTTTTTTTTTCAAATCTCATCAGCCGTGTAATTTACAAAATGCACGTCCGAATGGATTACCGTGTATGTGAAGATCTTTTAATCTTTATTCACAGTAGACTGGGAAATTGAAATAAAATATAAAAATCGACTTTTTTAAAACGCGCCAAAGAAATATTTATTTAAACTCTATCGATAAATAACGTACTGTTAGCAATCTGATTAATACAGAAATTCAGCTCACGAAGCTCTTTTCCTTGGATTGGCATTAGAGTAACGCTACTCGAAGAACTAATTCGTTATCTTTAGCCGAGCGTCTGCTAAAATACCTTTAATTGCATTTGCATAACTCGCAGTCTAGCATGATTCGTTTCATAGCATCGGCCCACTTGAACTTCGAGAATCGATAAATGTCTTTCTCAATCATGCGGATTAATCTACTTTGAAAACTTTTGCCTCCATTAACTAAAACCCCCCTCCCCCCCCCACCCCTCCCCGGCCCACATAGTCCTATCTTTATTTGTGCGTTAACGTCGTATCACAAACAGTAATTTTAGTTCCGATATAATGAATTTCAATGGTTTTCGTTTTCCCTGATTCTTAGAAGCGATAATCGTATCCATTTCGATAACGTTATTTTTGACGATACCTGCCTAGTATATCGGATTTCGTCTTGATCACGCGTAATTCCTGCATATCACGAAAGCTTCGGCTCGTTTTTCACTGCTTTCAACGTTATGTAACGCAACACTACTCCATTGTATACTTTATACTGCGGATATTAATTCGCTAGCAGACGAATTAACAATATTTTGTCGATGAATTTTTTATAACTTACGATTTTTCTTTTGGTACGTTAATTTATTTGAGATTTAGCAAGGCGTAAACACGACGTAAAATTAACGTTTACTTCGAGAAGGTACGAAAAAAAACCGGCCGCCAGGCGTGATCTTTTAATAGCAATGCCTCGGGGCCTGTCTATAAATAATCCAAACACACGCATTATTACGCCGTACGGTAGACATTCCAATGCAACTCTATTACCGAATCACGTTTTAATTCATAAACAGGAGCAAACTAACGCGTTCATAAAGCTTATAGCTGTATACCGTCGTTGAAAACTTTGTCATTGCTAGAGAACTGCTCGTTAATTTTATAAACATTGACTTTTAGAGTGACGTTTTAAGCGAGATTTTAATTAAGCCCCCGAGTTAACTAGGTGTCTACATTAGCGACATACACTTTGCCCTCCTCAAACTAATAGCGTTCTGCAGAAAATTTTGAATTTTTAATCAGTAAATATTTCGTTTAAACTTATATGCCACCTGCAATGAGTATTTTTTTTTATTATTTTTCAATTAATTATTCAGCGTTCGGGGAAAAAGCTGAAGGTGAATATATAGTCGCTTCTGTTTACCCGATATTTGTGACTGGCACGTCATTAAATAATTGATAAAACAACATTTATTCAGCACAATAATGTCACTTTATTCTCACCTATTGATTTTGCATTTGACGCGGTACAAAACCAAACATTGACTCGCGATATATTTTCCACCGAATTAAACTCCGATAATTATTATTTAAGTTTGAATTTCATACGACAAATTAATCCTCCTCGATCGATTCAATAAAAAGTATCGAATCGCACACGCACGTATTAAGTCTCCTCGAAATTAAACATCAGCATCAGCTCTAATAATCCTGGTGCAGGTATAGACTCAGCGAATATAGCTTAATAAAATTCTCAGGATCGAAAAATCCATTATCAGCTATACCGACATTCCGGGAAAGCCCGCGATAGCGCGCGGCACCGTAATAGTCCATGATTTTCCAAGAGCCTCCCAGTACCTGTAACTCTATATCGGGCCTCGTTAAATTCCGACGGTTAGCACAGAAAACATCAGGGGGGGGGGTCGAAATTTCGCAAGGGTGAAATGTACGATAACGGTTGGCGTAACCCCGCGGTGTTGGTTGTATGTAGGTCGAGAATCGAGTGTTTGGAAATGCGAGTGAGGGAGGAGCTTCGATTTACGCTCTCGGGCTATTTAACGAGCGATGCGTTTGGAGGATATTTTTGTCCGAAGGCTATAGATTGCGAAAAGAGAGAACGAGAAAGAGAGAGGAAGAGAGGAGGCGTTTATCTATTTTCATGCGATGGTGTTGCTTTGGGATCGCGAGCTATCGACTGGTACGAGAAAGAGCTGGCACGTTAAGACCAAACAATGTACTTGAGTCGCTAGTCAAGCTCGGATTATTGCCGCCTCGGCAAATAAACGCCGCTCGGATTATCTCGGCTGCGGCTTGAGCTGTATGCTCGATACTCGCGCGTGTTTACCTTTAGCTTTCAACTTATTTAAATTTGCCGCGTGCGCGATATTATTGGCTTTTTACCTGTTTGCTTGATTTCTCACTTGTTGGTAGGCTTCGCTTTAACGCCCATTCATCCGGGGGATCTTTATCTTCTTCTTTTTTTTTTTTCGATGCTTTTTGCATTTATAAAAGTGTTGTTTCGAGCGAGTATAGGAAGTAGCGGAATAAATACAACGGGGCTCAGTGTCAAGTAAAGCCGGCTTTATAGCGCCTGATTTAAAACAGCCGATATAGTCTCTCGGGCTCTCTCGAATTTCGACGTTTCTTCCGCTCGCCGCTCTAGTTCGAACTTTTTATCCGGAGAAAAATCGTCGGCTCTAAATACACTCGTATTTATTTCCATACTAACTCTCTATCTTTCGCTCTCGAGTCTGCATTGCCCGTGAGTATTACCGCAACGCTGCTTTATTTAGCGAAAACGAAACGAAAAAAAAAAGAAAAGGAATTACCAATATCCTTTTGCACACAGGCTCTCTCGGCTTTCCCAAGGAACATTAACTCCTGAAATATAAAGCGGAAAACAATGTCGTAACAGAGAGCGCGGAGCGTCGTGAAAATGTAAAATGCGCTTTCGCGAAAGGAAAATCGCCTTAGCCGTAGGTCTTACGACAGAGAGAGAGAGAAAGGGGGGGCTTCGAGCACTGAGGAAATCCGTATTCTCGATCGCCACGGGCATAAAGACGCGTCGTCGCGTGAAGTTTCCGGCCGCGTTTTCTCGATCTCCCTCTCTTTTAAGCCGTGGTCGGCGCCGCGACCCTGAGACTTGCCAGCCGGCAATGGCACAAAGGCCCCGTTTATATTACGCCGCGTTCCCGTTACGACGCGCTTGACTTTCTTTTCCTCGCCGCGTCTCCCTTATTCTCCCCCCCTTCGTCTATACGCGACTGTATTCGCCCCTTCTGACACGTGTCCCCCTCGTCTACTGCTATCCTATACCGTCGACGTATATACAGTTCTAAATGATGATTATGCGCACGATGGTTATTATTGTCTGGCGAGTTTTGCGAATTAAATTTATTCTTGGCTCATGAATTTTAAATTGTTTAACGATAATAATGGCGCGCGAGAGTATCGATTGACAATGTATTCTTCCCCTCTTGGTAAAGTTCATATAGGAGACCATTCGACAAAGACATAATGCGAACCAGACGATCCTTCGTGTAATCCAGCAGGAACGTAAGCCAGGATGAATAGCTTAATCGTCCTTCCGAGCGATCCCATCATCGGCCTGATCAAGAGCACACTGTACCAAAATAAAACATCATCTTTGTCGAGCAGCAGCAGCAGCAGACTTCGTTGCCCTGAATAAATTTCGCCCTCGACTGTACCTCCGTATAATCTCAAGCCCTGCGGCTACACGCACACGCATATATACGTTTGTCGAAGACGGCCGGTGTCTGCTTGTGCACGAGGATATATAGAAGGGGGTGGCATCGAAAAGCAAGTCGTCGCTCACGAACGAGGGTGGAACGACGACGGGGCCGAGTGAAATGCACGTCGAAGCTTTCCTGGCTTATACGCACGTATGGAAAGCTAGGGGAATCCAAGTGGATTTGCATCGGAGGGGACTGAGAGAGAGCGAGAGAAAGGGGGGCTGACGTAGTAGAGAAGCGATAGCGGGGGAGATTAACACCCCGTAGTTGGCGCTTACGGGGGCGGCCGCGGGAGGGGAAGAGAGAGAAAGATTAAAATCCATCGGTTTGACGAGTCTCGCCTTAGTTTCGGTCGAATTGGATGCCGCGCGTGTATGCTCATCCCTCCCATTCCCTTTCTTTTTCATGCGAATACGCTTTTGAAAATCTCGTAAAACGCGAGGTTACTGGTGTATACGCGCGGATCAGGGGAGACCTCGTGTTGCGAGCAGCAGCTCCAGCGTGTTTGACGCGAGGATTATTGCTTTATGGATCGAGGGAACGACGAATCGCTGCGGTCTCGTGTGGGGGGGTACGTGCCAATGTTAGCCAACCTCGTGTGCGAATGTAACGCAAGCGCAGATGCGACTGGGCCGATAAGACTGGCCAGGAGACGACGGCTCCTGCCGCAATAGCGCGTGATTTTCCGCTTTTCCGGCCCAGGGCTTACGATTAGCTGCTGCTGTTCCGTGGACAGCTGCTACTCCGAGGCGAACCGACTGAGCGTGGCTAATCTCGACGCGACGGCTCGGCGTCCACAGTCAGCTATATACACCAGTCTGGCGGCTATATCGCAAGGATTTTTCGCAGCCTCCCTTCGTGACGATCGCCATTTCTCCCCTCCTCCCGTCTGTGGACGACCAACCTCCTCTCGACGTTTGCTCGCTCGTTTGCACGTTTCTCTCGTTCCGAGCTTCAACCCCGCTCTCCTCCATTGCGCTTTCCCGTCTATAGTCAAGGTGCGAATCCCTCGGGCGATTTTCTCCGGCCGAGAGCCCTATATGTACTTTCCAGCTCAACAGCTGTTTCGGCTCTTCAGGGGGAGAAAAGAGAGACCGTGCGATGCTACGACAGTTTTGATCACACACCGGCATGACGACTGATTAATCGCCGTTGTTCGTCCAGCTAAAATTCGGATAAATTATCGTTTTTTTTTTCTTTCTTTTACGCCGTTCCTACCAAGACTTGTTGTTTGTATGTACATAAATAACGCGCACTGGAATATTAATGACGCGCTGCGCATATTCGCGGGGAAGTCGGATAATTTGAATTAAACGCCTGTCAGGCAGGAAGCTCGTTAACCATATCCAGCGAATGCGAGTGCAACAATAATAATGATAAGCCTCATATAATAATTAATCAATGCGCTCGATTTATCATGCCGCTACAATCGTCATTACACATTATCATCAAGCCGAATAAATCATCGGCCTCGCAATGATACTGATGCGTACGCGTTTCAAAATTAATCCAAAGTATGCCAATCGCGTACGAGTTTTATTAAAAAAAAAAACAAGAAGAAATGGTTTATTTATTCGGTGTAGATACTAATCGGCTTGAATCCTATACCGCTACATCGAAAACAGCATTTGAGCCCATTCCAATCCTTTGTTGTATCATTGTCATGCACGTTCTCGTTTTCTCGCGCGTGTTTACACGTTATACTCGTACCGAGAGTGCGATATTTAATTTAACGCGTGTTCTGGGGTCTGCGCGTGGATATTGCTACGAGATTATGATTGCCGACGGCAACTCGGAAGGGCTTGTGTATTTTTATATGGCAGAGGGATGAGAGAAAAAGAGGATGGAGGTTTGGGACGTGACGTTCGTGGTGAACGGTAGATATTGTTGTTTGAGTCGATGGAGTTTAGCTAAAAAAGGTGTAATATTACAGTAGGCTTGAAATACTTGCATTTATGAAAGCAATTATTTATTTACTTTTTTCTTTTTAGCGCAGTCAATAAGAATATAATCCAATTGCAAAAGTGTATATATTTGCTGGGATTCTTATTTGATCCCTGTATTTTTTGCTGATCTGCAGAGGTGCGACATGATGATTCCGTCGTGTCAATTCGCCGAAGCCCCCGCGTTTGTCCAAATTTATTCATGAAATCTCTTTAATCTTAAAAAAACAAAGCAATAAAAACACACATCATTTATGTCAGCCTTATAAAATTGCAAAGCTGACAATCTATTAAATTTGAAAAAAAATAAATAACCTATATGTCAACGTCAGTCGTCAAAAACTAAAATTTCCAAATTAAAAAAAAAAATTAGATATATCTCTCTCGTCATTCCCACAGGGCAGAGCAGTTAAAGCTCAAGAGTAATCGAAAATTCATAAAGCCAGTTTGAGCAATACATACAGGATTGGTATAGCAGTGGGAGCTCTTAGCGAGTTGGCGCACCATTCCCATTACTACCCCAGCCTCACTCTCAACTCTCCGGGGGGGGGGGGGGGGGGCGGGGAGGGCCCCCCCCCCCCCCCCCCCCATATTCGAGCTCGGTCTTATCTGGCAGCCTTGCCACGCGCGAGTAGTCATCTGTATATCGAAGCCGATGCGAGCCACTTGAAATCCTGCCTCGTCGCGGGAGCCAACTGCTTCGGGATACGGCTTTTGCCGAGCGTCGTGCAAACACGTACGATAAGTTGCCTCGCAGATTCGACATCGGCTTTGTGCTCGGTGCGTTGCACAGCGACGTAGGCCAAACGGGGGGAGTTCGGTCCTTAGCAGGCTGATGGGGCTCGTTGCGACGATGGCCTTGTATTGGGACGGCTTCTAAAGAAGATGAGCCTCAATGGCGCATTGAAAACAGCTCATTTCGAGAGCGAAAGGGAGAGATTCTGTCGTTTCCTTTTTTTTTATTCGCTTTGGAAATTAATTTGAACGAGATATCGCACGAATTATTCGTTATCCGCAATTAAAATTACAATTTTCCTGCGGCTGGTTAGAAAACAATATTTATTCAGGGGAGATTCGGTGAGAAATTACAAGATTCGCTCCAAGTGATAAGGGCGGCGGTACTTTAATTGAGCGCCCGAGCTTGTTTAACCGTTTAAATAGGCGGCTATATAGAGTCTAAGCTCTTACGCAGCTCGGCGAAATCCTGCGAAAACGTCATATAGCACAGTGTCAAAATGGGCCGAAAATAATTTCTCGGAGAATTCATGCGAATCCCGTAGTTAAAACGTTTCGAATTTCAGCGCAATTTTCCGTTTAAAACCGTTTCAATTTTCACGGCGCGCAATTACGGCAATGAAATTAACAATGCCGACGTAACGTTCAATCGTTTTCCAAAGTTAATTGCTTTCGTTTTTCTCTGTTTCAGGTAAGTTCGCTTGTCATCGATATCAAAAATTGTTGCACAACCAGCGGCGTAAGTATATAAAAACATCAAAAAAATCCGACGAAATGTCGTCGTATACACGCCTCGCCCTCTCTTATATCCCTTGACTCTCCAGCGTCTTTGCAGAGAGCCAAAGAAAAAGCAGTATTAAAGACTTTCTCTCTCTCTTTCTTCTTTCATTCACTCCGAGTCGCGTCCAAGAGAGAAGGTCGTCCTAAGGGAGAGGGTCAAACAGTCCGCTATAGACCTCGCATCAGCATTCACGAGCCTAGATTACAGAGAGCCGAGGCTCGGGTCTCCAGCGAGACATCGGGCAAACACCTGTCTCCATTAGCCTGTGTCATTCACCTTAGCCCGCAAAGCCCGCGCCTCTCACCCCCCCCCCCGGGCTTTGATCACCGCTGATTCGTTCGTGGGACGTATACAGAGACACACACTGCCTGCTTTAACTAGCTTCCTGTACAGGTCTTGGGCAATTTAGCTGATGAGCTTTGTGGACTAATAAAATTTTCAGGCTCTCCTTCGGTTTTCATTCGAGTTGAAATTTTAAACGAGAGCTTTAGAGCAGAGAAGCTTCTACGAGGCTTTTCGTTAGTGTTACGTTTACGATACCGATTAAAACAGCTGTTTAAGATACTCCAGGTTAAGCGCGATTTTTATGAGCTGTCCCCTGAGTCTATGCTTGCGGCTTTGAAAGTATCGTATTTTAGACGAGAGGCAGTGTGACGCTGCTCTCTCACGCTTATAAATAGAAGTCTGACGTTGAGCGATGATGGCTGTGCTTGAGCTGATGGAACCTCTCTCTCTCTCTCTCTTGCTGCTCTTCGTATTTATGTAAGGCTCGCTTGGAATATCAACCAGGCCGTGATAAATTTCGAGATGCCTCAAAGCTCACGGTATTATGAACGCGTATATTAACAATCCATGGACTTGAGCGAAAAACGCCCGATCCATCACGAACCTTTGATTTTGCCGCTTCAAATCTCAGCTCGGCGATTTCGTGCTAAGCCCATTGACTGGCGCGAAAGACAATAGCCTGGACTGTAATCCGCTGCTGTACTTCCTCTCCCGTCCAATCAGCGAATTTCATATATGATGGCAAGTCTAGCTGATTTGCATTAATACCCGTCCCTTCAAAGTTTAAAGGGTAATCCCTTAATTAAGCGAAAGGCGCGCGCGCGCGTGAGCGAGTGAGGGGAAGAACGACTCTGGCACTTTTGATAAATGACCCGAAACACGACAGATGTCACTCAATGGGGTATCGAAGCGGCGCCAAAGTCGACTTTAGGATTAACCCGAGCGCGCCTCTCTGCGACCCCCCCCTCTTTTTTCGCCTCGACGAGAGGACAAAAGACACCCCTTCCCACGTACGACCAGCAAATACTGGCTCGCGTCTTTTTCCAATCTTTCGTTTTTCAATCTTCCTTTTCGACCCGCTCCACGTCCATTAGCGCTGCTCGTGCAAATTTTAATCGCTCCCCCCCTTTTTTTTCTCCGATTTCAATTTTGAATTTCAACCTTTTTTTCCATCCAACGTTTGGATTTCGGGAACAAAGGGAGCTGTTAGTAGCGCGAGTTATGAGCAATTGCGGTGCTTTTACCCGATTTTCACTCTCCTCGCAAAACGCATTTTTCACAGTTTTTCATTTCCAAATGTTTTTTTATTACCGAATCGCCAATAAAAGATTCATTCGACTTTTCAGTCTCGCTATTTCACAACACGCTACTTTTTATCCAAGAGCATACAATTTTTTTTTCATCGGATTGCGTAAAACTCTAGTTCTTTTTGTTACGCGCGGATAAAATACGGGCGAAATAAACGAGACAATAAGAAACATCGAGCGGCATCTAAACAGGCCCCGCGTGAGATTCCGCGAAGAGTATTTTTACTAGCAAAAGCTGGCTCTTTGTGCAATCATTCAACAGCAAGCTCCGCTAATTAATCTATATTCGAACGAACTGCATCCGTTAAGGTGTTATTCGGCAGCACGTTTAACCGAGAAAAATAAAAAGCAAAAAACAAAAAGGAAGGTAGATGCGCTCGCGGAAAGAGAAGGGAATAAGAGGAACGAGGAGAGACGTAGGGGAAAAAAACGTGTGTCGTAAATAACAGCGGAGCATGAGTGCTAGCCCGGCTGGGCTTGGTAGCGACGTACAGAGGCTACGCCGTGTCGAGGGATAAAAAGTGACAGGCCCCCCCTGGAGTTATGTGGAGGTAGAGCTTTAGAATCGGGAACTCCGCTTCGAGCCGGATATAGAGTAGAAGAGGAGGCGGATAGAAAGCTGCACCATTATGCTGCCGCGACGCTCCACGGAGTTTTATTAATGATTTCGGATATCTGAGACGTCGGAGGAGCGTGAAATTTAATGTGAAAACAACGTGGATATTTGTGTTGGCCTTTGAATTATTTCTCCGACGCGTCGGATTCAAGCCGAACGAGACACGATCATTAGTTATCATTGGATCTCGATCGTTTTCTTTTTTAACTCGCAAATGGGGAAAAAAAGTGTGTTGTCTTAGCATTTATCAATCGTAGGAGCCACGCGGGTGCTGGGAGATACTGCGGGAATTGCAATTCTAATGACACGGGGGAGCTCGTTCGATTTGAAATTAACCGCGGCTTGATTAGCGCGCCGTGACAGATTCGTAGCTTGGTAATTCTAGACTCGGCAATCTCTCGATCGGACTACTGATTAAGCATCATCGTGCTGTCTATTCACTTATAACGTTGCTCAAACAAGCCACGTTCCAATTACTTTGAACTAATTGCTTGAGAAAAGAAAAAAAAACGAAATAAAATTTACCCGGTAAAATAGGCGATCCTTGAAATATCTGATTTTGCTAAGCTTCGTTGGTACAGAAAAATAAAAAAAGAGTCAACCGCGTATATGTCGGGCAGAAATTACAATAGGCTAGAAACCGAACAACGCTCTCGGTTCGAATTCGCCGCCCGTTGCCGTTACACAATGACACGCTGGCGATTGCCTTGCAAACTATGCGGTCGATGCAGCGTGACCTGCAAGCCTAGTGTACAGCCCTGTACATCGCTACGGTCCGCTTTAGCTACGAGAACCAAAGCTCCGGCTACACGTCGAGCTACATTAGACGCCAGCTCGAATGTAACCGCCGAGCTATCATTTTTAATCGGACGCCATCATTTTCCAACGAGTTAATACGCAAATTCTGCTGTAATTAATTTTTGCCAGACAATTTATGCGCAAAGTTTCGCATTAAGCAGGCGAATTAAAAATGGCGCAACAGCTAAAGCGTTGGTTATATCTCGCGCAAGCTCTGAAACTGCTTACTCGCCGGTAGTTTTCGAATAAAAAGCGCATGCATATATAACTTGGCTGCGGCGGCGTTAAATCATATAGGCTTAAGCCAACATTGTGTCCTAAAAAATAAAGACTGCAATTTTAATAATAATAACGAACAAGCTTAATCGCTTTTAAGCCCGAAAAGAAATCTACTCGGTAGCAGGGCAAGCTCAAGCGGGTATAAATAACAACTATAGCATCACCTGCCGCGATAAAATAAAACCGTAGCGTCGCCCATCGAAAGTTTCCATATTACAAGCAGCTCTCTCAAGCCCCGTATAACCAGATACGCATGTTTACAAGTAGCAGGCATTTCCCAGGCGAAGGCTTATTCGACTCGAAAATATGCAAAGTCCCCGGTCTAATTTACTTGGGCCACACACACACACACACACACGCGCGCGGAAGTTCACTTTTAAGCTCATTATACGCGGCGCGCTCGCGGCAGTCGGTTAGCGAAGCCAAGCTCGTGAGGGTAGGAGGTCAGCCGACGGTCTGGCATGGACCAAGCCTCGCGTACATGCTCAACGGATCGTTTGGCTTGCATCTGCAAAATCACGCGCACGACTGGCTCGTAATGATACGCCTGGAAATTTCGCGGATACCCTCCCCGCTGGCCAAGTGATAGAGCTCGCGCTAGGGTCAGACGTGCGGCGCTTTAATTAGCTTAAACCGGCAAATCGAGCCGTGGCGCTTTCCGTTTTCCTCGCGATTAAAACGACTAGCGCCGTTAATTTATCTTCGGCTAACTCAATCACTGCCAGCTTTTTTTTTTTCATTTGACCAACTGCCCCTTCAGCCAATTCTATAAGCTCTCCCTCTCGCTTCGCCATTCCTTTCCATTCGGATTTATCTCATTGACTCTTATTTGCCAAGTTTCAATTGAAAGTCCTTTCCTTTTCTTAGACCCTCCCCCCCATTTGAATAAGCCCTACGCTGATTTACCTTCAGCTCCATTCAAGCTCGCTCTGAATCTCCCAATTTCTCATGACTGACTTGTTTATCGAAACGTTCTCTCCGCTGTCGATGGAATTCTCCCTCCTCTTTTTATACCCCTTTTTTTATTTCTTTCAAAGCACTCCGTATTGAATTTCTTTCTCCGAGCTTCCACGCACTCGCTCATATAGCCCCCACGCGCACGGAGGACCCATCCAAATAAATCGTAAACAAGCGTATCGCTCGAGTTGGCGTCTCCAAACAAATCGCATTCCCCTATCCGTCGAGACACATCCAACGAGTCTATAACAAACGCTGCTCGATGGCTCTATAGAGTGTAACGTTCTCCCTTAGACAGCAGGTACAGCAAGCACTTGGCCGAAAACGCGCAGGCCATTGTCGTCGTCGTCGTCGAGGCGAGTCGGCTAATTGAGTTTAAAATCACGTGATCGGAAAATCTATATAGCGCCCGATAGAGCCCCCCCCCGCTCTCTCTCTCTCTCTCTCTCTCTCTCTCTCTCTCTCTCTCTCTCTCTCTCTCTCTCTCTCTCTCTCTCTCTCTCTCTCTCTCTCTCTATAGCGTGTCGTACAGCGACAAGCTAGACGCGGAGGGAGGGGTCGATGACTTGCCCTCCGGGACACTTTCCGTCTCGCACGTCTTCACTGTATGTACCCACCCCCCCACCCACAACATACCTACGCGCGTCTGTATAGTCGCTCTATGAAGCTGTGGTCTGAATGCTTGCTCACCACCCTTCCTCCTCCTCCCCCGACACTTGTGTGTCTTTGAATACTTTAAGATGGCCAAAGCTCGGTAATTGGGCCTGGGTGCAACCGACTTGCCTTTCTGTAAATAATTAAACGAAGCACTTTCTGGTCTTAAGTGTTTTCCTCGTTCTTCTTTTTTTTTAGTGTATCCCCATCCACTTACGGGATCTCATGCACTATACCTTAATTTTAATTAACCAGGCTGTACGAGGACTGTGTGAAAACATCGTTACTCATGCCTCGCGGCTGTTTGGATAGTGGAGCTTTTTTTTTCAACTGTGAAAAGTAATTTTTGAAAACTACATTGCTTTCTGTATGTTCAAATTGTTTGTAATTTGATGATCACGATTAAATTTCAAAATATATAACGCGTAATTTATTAAAAATGTAAAACCTCAATAAACTTTACGTAATTTCCCAGCGAAAAATGTAGGAAAATTAAAGTGATTCATTTATTAGAATTATCGAGAGAAACCCGCGGTAGAGTCACGACACATAAAAATAAACTATTTTTAATTCTCGCGCGATTGTACGGAAAACCGATCAATACCATAAAATTTGAATAAAACATCCAATATTGAGCACAAGATTGATTACGCTTTTTTTTAATTAAAACTTAATACATTCTCCATCTCGTTAATGAAATGTTGCTGTTTTTTTTTAATTTCGTTAGCGAAATAACAAAAAAAAAAAACGAAGAACTACAGAGTTATAAATACGTTAGTCAATATAACGAAAGCTCGCACTCGGTCATACTTCAGAAAGGCCCTCTCCGTAAACTTGGATGAAAAAAGAGCTCGCTTCCTTCTCATTGCCAGCAATATTTCAACATATCCAACGATCATACATCTCAGTTTTCCCAGCAGCAGGAGCAGATGCCAGCCACTCCGTATTATCGGGGATAATGACAAAGTGAACTCCTCCGAGCCTCGCCAAAATTCCCTCAACTCCTCCGCATTTTTCCTCCCACTCGCGCGTCAACTTTCGCTCTCCTTCTCTTGGGCGCGCTTAGTAGGCTCGAGAGCTTTTTCACTTTCGCTCGGCCCATTTTCTCCTCTTGTAATTTCTCGAGAAATTTATTTTTTCGGAGACTGAGCCTGGGTCGGGGTAAAAATTCTTGTAATACAGTTCACGAGTTTGACATTAATCTGCCTCTCTCTCTCTGTCTGTCTATATATACGTCGCGGCTCGTTCGCTATCGAAATTCTGCAATGCAGGTTTCGATAAAGTCGGACAGATACAATTTTCGCTATAGGCATTATACTTTTTCTCTTCTGCTAACGTAGAGAATAGAAAAGTCGCGTGGACTGTAGAAAATGAAGATAAATGTAGCAGTAGACAAATCAATTACCTAGCCGGCCAAAGAAACAAGAGCAACATATGTTCACCGACAAGAGAACAGAAAAATCACCGCACTCGTTCCAACCCCGCCTACACCATAACCGAAAGGTCGTAGCAGAGGTCCAGAGCAGCGATCGGTCGTCCGTCACGTTTAAAGCTCGGGGAGCCAAGCGCGCACGTCATTACTCAATCCAAGGCACTCCTAATTATTTGCTCGTGTCTCCCGAGCGCGTCCGTGTCCCAGCGGATACACGCGCACTTGATCAGGCCGCACTTAGCCGCAGTCCCAACAGATTCGATTGTTCTCCCCAGCCTACCCCTCCTACCATCTCCTCTTGATCGTATAATCAGGAGAGATGACTGGACCACATTCGCGAGAGACCGATGAAATAGGCTTCGCTCGAGTGCCGCGCACGAGTAGTCGTGGAGGTGCATATCGCTCTTGCTCGACTAGTCTATACCATCAAGTATACGCGTATATACTATCATCAGCAGTGGCTTTAAGCTGTTGCAAGCTCCTTCACTTTATTTTCATTCGAATATTATACCTGGCAATCAAATAAACATCATCGTCATCGTTCGCCATATTAAATTTCTATACAGCGCCGGATGCAAGGATCGAAGCGGAAATGAGAGAAGATCCCGGGAAGAACTGGGGGGATAGGATGTCGATGACAGTTGGCCCTTGTGCCTCCTCTGAACCGGTCTAAACTCGGTAGCACTTGCGAACAAATCCCTAAGCTAGCAGCTGTTGCTGTGACATTAGGAAACGCGCAATTTTAAAAGCTCACCGAACGAGGCCGAGAGAGCGAGGGAGAGAGAGAGAGAGAGAGGAATAGTCATCTGGTTATTATGCCGGCTGGCGTACTGGCTATTCCGAGAGGTCCAGCTGAAAGCCTGGGATGATGATCGATTCGACGGATATGCAGACGAAATTGCAATGCTCTGACGGTACTGCTGCTACTGCTGCTGAAGCTTTGTTCACTGCAGCTCTCATGTTAGCCTGATAGATTGAACTGATGCTGGAAGCTGAATGATTTGTTGGAGGGGAGGGGGGGTTATGGCTTACTAGGTGTGATCTGCAATGTTGATGAATATTTATTGCCTCATTTTTTTGCAGTTTTGAGTTTGACGATGATATTTTTTAATTCTTTTTAATGCAATAAGCTAATAACTATGTGATAAAAGATCAAACGTGTGCAGTAATTGGTACAATATTGGATAATTCGTGCTATTTAGCATAAAGCTGTATCATTTAATTAACGAAGTGTAGGCACTTGTCCCCCCCTCCCTAAACGCTAAATCGATATTGCTGCGTCTAATTTTAAAACGTGAACGCTTCGGTTAAATTGGCCTTGTAGGAATAATTTTCGTTTGAAATTTCGCAGGTTCAAAAAAATTACTCTTTATTTATTTATTTTTAATTATCTACTTGTCACGTCAATGTAGTAGAGGACATTTATAAAAATTGTGTTTAATAGGTGGTAAAAGCATCGAAATAACCTTACGTCTTTATCATACTTCGATCAATACGTGTGAATGATGTGTAATTATAACTAATAATATTAATAAAATCTATAAAAAAAGAAAACGTTTGCCACGTCATGAGATACTATAGTAATACGTCATAGCGCACGTGCAAACTAAGTAACGTCGTTAAGAGTAAAAACGTGAACAATATTTTTAGTTAGTAGAAAAAACTTTATTTTACATCTATATATATATTTATTTATTTAATTCTACTTTTTTATTTATAATATCGCAATTTTTCCATATCACTCGACAAAGTCCCTGTAGGAAATTTGATGGTGAAAAATGGTCAGGCGAATAGGAATGACCAGAATCCCACCATATCGTTATAGTCAGTGCTCTATTAAATAAGTAGAG
>JAPYYQ010002967.1:0-16682 GCA_030522585.1 Anagyrus pseudococci | reverse complement strand
ATCAAATCGAAGGAGCTTGGAATGCCCCAAGTAAATTATTAATATTAAAGTAAATAAAAACAATGGATATTGCAAGTTAATAAATTTATTACTTTGCAGACAAAGCATGGAGTATATGGGATTATTTTGTACATAAAAAACCATCACCAGTAATTAATAATGATACTGGGGACGTTGCTTGTGATTCTTATAACCAATATGAAATTGATATGCAGATTCTCAAAGAATTAGGGGTAAGTACAGCATTTACTTTTTACAAAATAATACATTACGATACGCGTGCGTAAAAAGTGATTTGTAACGAGTGTGAGTTGTCGCCCGAGCGAAGCGAGTTAAGAATCACTTTTTCCACAAGTATCGTACAATAGTTTCCTAAATGCGAGCGCAAAGTGCGATTTTCTGCACGCAGTTAGGAAAAATTCTTTAAAATACTTACTATGCCGGCATGTAATAAACTAAAGTTTTAGATAAGATAATCATTGTTTTTAAGAAATTACCTAACTGGTTTTTTTTATTTTTTTTTTTAATTCTTTTATTTGTATTTTAGGTTAATCATTATCGTTTTTCATTAAGTTGGTCGCGACTTTTGCCCAAAGGCGATACAAGTTTTATAAACTTCGAGGCATTAAATCATTACCACAGAATATTAGACAGATTACAAAGCAACAATATTGTACCTATAGTAACAATATATCACTGGGATCATCCGCAGAGTCTGGAAGGTAGTATAGGAGGATGGTTGAGCGAGAATATGGCGTTTCTGTACGCCGAGTATGCTGACTTTGTTTTCCAAAACTTTGCCCATCGAGTTAAATATTTCGTGACTGTCAATGAACCACAAATCTTCTGTTGGACCGGTTACGATACGGCTACCTATGCACCAGGTTAGAAATTAATCCAAGTCGTACAAAATCATAAATCTATAATATCAATGATGACATCTTTTCCTATGTTGCATATTAATTTTATTTTTTTATTTTTCAGGCTACAAGTTAGGCGGAATAGGAAATTATTTGTGTGTACATAACATGATAAAAGCCCATGCACTGGCGTATGAGAAGTATAATAAAAAATACCGTAAGAGGTACGGTGGCAAAATTGGCATGTCGATGCAATGCAGACATTTCTACGCTCGTCACGAAGATTTTACGTACCTAGAGGATGTAGCTTTCGATTTTGAATGCGGATGGCAAGCTCAGGCGGTTTATTTAGATGGTGACTATCCACAAATTATGAAATACAAAATAGCAGAAAGGAGTAGAGCGCAAGGCTATTCTTTCTCTAGATTGCCTACTTTTAATGAAACCTGGAGGAAAAAAATTAAGTAAGGAATTGACGTAGCACTTATTTATGTATCATAAATGCATTAACTACAAAAACTCATTTGTCCACACAGAGGTTCTGCCGATTTTTTTGGTCTCAACTATTACACTTCTGCTGTAGTCGAGCCAGTTATAAATACTGCATTGGTAGACTTGCAAAATGATACAGGATTAATATACAGTTTCGATCCTAATTGGCCTTCGACTGAAGCAATTTGGCAAAAAGTATTACTAATTATTATAAATTATTATTAGAGTGTAATAAACCTTGATTTATGCAAATAATTTATTGTACAGGTTATTCCCGATGGATTCCCGATGGATTGGGAAAAGTACTGAGAGAAATTAGAGATAAATACAATAATCCTTTGGTAATCATAACGGAAAACGGACTGGCCGATGGTAGTGGCATCAATGACGATAAGAGAATTGAATATTTACATTCGCATCTTGAAGAAGTTCTATCGGCAATAAAAGACGGTTGCGATATACGAGCTTACACCGTATGGTCTCTTCTAGACAATTTCGAATGGAATGTTGGATATACGTAAGTTTTTTCCGAATCTACTACGACTTTATGTATTTTCATTTTATTAACGTTTCATTAAATTTTTAGAAATCATTTCGGCCTAGTAGAAGTTAATTTTAACGACACGAGACGGACTCGTACCCCTAAAAAATCGGCATTGTGGTACAAGACTTTACTCAAAACCCGACAAATTCCACCTGTCGACATACCTGTTTATCCTCCAATTTATTTAAGAAACAATAATTAAATGTAATTTTCCTAACTGCGTGCACAAAGTGCGATTTTGCGCACGCTCGCTGCTCGCTCGCGTGCTCAAAATCGCACTTTGCACATGCATTTAGGAAAAATATCGTTCGATACTCGTAGAATAACTCGTGTGAGTTGTCACCCTCGCTTCGCTCGGGCGACAAACCTCACACTCGTTACGAATCACTTTTTACGCACTTGTATCGAAATGTACTATTTAATAAAAATAATGTTTGGTTTCGTTGGAAATAAAACGCATATTTAATTTATTACATTGTTTGACAGTCAATCTACTGTTTCTTTTTAAGTCAGTTCACTTTAGTGACTAAAGCAGCTTAATTCCTGCTCGATTCGACAAACGTACCGACAACGGCCATATCAGTTCTCGTCCGATCACTGAAGTTAAACAGCATTGAGCGCGGTTAGTACTTGGATGGGTGACCGCTTGGGAACCCCGCGTGCCGTTGTCTTCCTTTTTTTGTTCACTCGTTATTCCGTTCGATTAATTCTTTTTTTTTTAATTTTATTTCACTTAAAATCATAAAAATTACCTGAATTTACATAAGTTTTCACTCAGCATTAATCCGAAAGACCGTCCGAGAAACTAGCCAGACTTCTGATCGTTAGATATATAGGCCAGAGCTAAGAGCAGCAGAGAATATGTACAGAAAAGAACATGGGATGGATCGGAACAAGACGTTGCAGACAAAAATGGAGGCTGCAGAGTGCGCAGTCCGCCGCGGCAGCACGTCAATCAGCAGCCCGGCTAAAGTACCAGCCATTATCCGGCTGCCGAGCGCTATCGAGTACCTGTCACTCCGCCCTCCCTCGCGGCTGAATCCAATTTTTATGTTTTAGCGCGCCGAGAGAGAAAGAGCTCTGGATTGAAAAGAGCCGCGCGGAGAGAAGAAGCGCAATAGAAGGCCCGAAAGCGTTTTTATGGACAGCCGGTAGTAGGCCAGTGTATTTTCTGGTCGTCTTCTCGTTGGCCGACACCTCCCATTACACGCTCGACGTGAAAATGCTTTGCGCCAGCTTCGAGAGTGTACCACTCTATATATACGTACCATCAAACTCCCTTACCGGCTTTGCTAAGCCTGAGAAATTGTTTTACACTGAATTTTGTTGGAAAAGCAACTTTTACGCGTACAGCCTAGGAAAATATAAAGTGTATGGAGTATTTAATAAAAGAATTTTGCTCAATTTTCGTCTGAGTTTTATTCATAAGCGAACAGAAAATACGTTCTTGTATATAGAAATACTTTTATTCATTTATTAGGTGAATCCAACATTTAGATATTAAAATAATTTCTACTCCGGAGACACTTTTAAAATATCATTATTATTGGATTTTCTATAAATATTCTAATGCTCCTCTACTTTGATCGTTTACTTATGAAAAAACCTGCGAATTATCATAATGAATTATTCAGAGAACCTGTATATCTTCTAATTGAAAAGATAAAAAATATAGTCCCTTCGTTTAAATAATTCATCAACATCGTACTTTTATAAATTCACATCTAGTTAGATAAGCTCAAAGCAAAATAATTGTACCATCGCGAAAACTCGATCCTCCGGCATTACGGCTTTCAATAAAAGCAAGCGCATATCTCCCATCGTCTATATCAATGGTTTTCTCGGGTTCAACAGCCTTAAAATCCAGTCGAGAAGAGGAGGATCGCAGTAGCGCTCTCGCGTACAATGGACCGTCCCCGTGTCCTTCCGCTGTATATACGGGGGAGGGCACGAGCGGGCCCGAAATAGAGTCGCCGACCCGATCGACCGGCGCCTATTTCAGCGAGATGCGCGCGCGCGCGGGGTCAAAATTTTCACCCGAGACACGACTCTATATATCCGCACAGGGACTTAATTGGACTCGAGTGGCCGAGGGTATAAGAGAGGCGCATCACATCGGGTTCATTGAGCCCCTGATCACAACGCTCCCTCTCACTCTGCTGAGAGAGAGAGGGGGAGGGGTGAGCTTGAAATATTCATCGGCTTGCACGTGGAAAAGTGCCGCTGGTCTTCGTTAATAATTGCCTCGTTTTATCAACGACTCCTCCCCCCTCCCCAGCTTTTCTGTCTCTCTCTCTCTCTCTCTCTCTCTCTCTCTCTCTCTCTCTCTCGATTTTGCAGGCTACTTTCGTATTGCTCTATATATGATTAAGCGGCGAAGGGAGGAGGAAGCGACGCGTGGCGCACTTGCGAGACCGTCGGAGTATACGCGATTTCGAGTGGTGCAGCTCTATCTCTGGCCACCACTGGGAAAATTGAGATTTAATGCGCGGGAGTGGAGATCGACCTGTTATCGTCGCGAGTACATTTTAAGAATACCGTCGGTTTTCATTTGTTTTATTAACGCTACTGTATATCGCTGA
This sequence comes from Anagyrus pseudococci, assembly GCA_030522585.1. Lineage (NCBI taxonomy): Eukaryota > Metazoa > Arthropoda > Insecta > Hymenoptera > Encyrtidae > Anagyrus > Anagyrus pseudococci. The sequence continues at coordinate 12,204 of JAPYYQ010002967.1, read as the reverse complement.
TTCAGCTGTTGAATTAGTGAAATATTCGAAAAGAAAAGAAGAACAACGCAAGAACATTGTTCTTCGATTGAGCAAGGTGTCGCACAGTATCTGCCACCTCTTGCAAACTCCGATAAATTACGCAGTCGCAAAGAGAGAGAGAGAGAGAGAGAGAATTGCTGACAACGGTATAATATTCAAGAGCTGTAATTCATCGTTTTCTAAAACTCGCGCCGGCTTCTCGTCGAGCCGCGTCTGGTACAAGCCCTGTGAGGACAAGACGCGGCTAAGAAGTTTGAGCACAAGTTTGCCCCCCCCCCCCAACCGCACGCGTACTTGTCTTATACGTAACGTCGCCCAATGTGCGCCCAAGCCTATGCGGAAGAAGAAACGCGTTTTCTTCATCGCTGCGCTTTATCCTGGCCTAATTCCCTTGGCTTTTGGAAATTCATTATTTTCAACGAGCCTCTCTCGAATTCGACAGTCCGAACATAGTTTTGACCCAGTTCGTGTAGAGTGAACTTTTTGAGTTACAAGAACGGCCCCCCCTGTTTGTCACCTTTGCGAGTTTGGCGGGGAAAAGTCACGCGCGACGACAATTTCACCTTTTTCTATACCATATCGACACTTTTGAAAATGTCGGAAATTTATAAGAGATGAAAGGTATGAACGAGCTATCGATATTTAATAAATAAAACCGATTCTAAATTTATTATTTTAATGTTGTAACAGTACGTAACTTATTTTAAAAAAAAAAGAATCAGCCCAACACGATTATTCTAAAAATAACATGAAAACAGCCAGATCCACGCGAGCACACCCACACACACAACAGGTGCGCCATTTACGGGCCGGATGAATCATCAGCGTAAACAAGAACACTAAAGCAGCTGAGCATAGCGCGTCACGCTGCTACTACCTCGCTCGGCGAACATCAAGCCGCTTTATCTCGATCTAGCTTCTTTTTATACTCCCAGTCGCGCTAACATCCGTCGCTATACGCAGTAGAAAACCGACTCAACCTGACAGTACAGTGTCTCTAGAATAATCGTTCTTGAGCAGTTTATTATTTTGCCTAGGAGCAACGCACGCAAAACATGTGGAATCAAGAGCCCTACTATCCACCCAATCCTAATTACGATGGGAGGAAAACGAGCGGCAAGGAGAAGCTCCAGAAATACTGTCGCATAGCGTAAGAATAATAATTATAACCTTTTTTCGACTGTCTATTAATGTACACGATAACACGAAATCGCGCAATCTATTTTTATAGTAACGCCTACTCCGATCAGTATTTAAAGTGCAATCCTATGAGAATGTGGGAGACTTATCAGAGCCGAGCCCATCAAAACGGCACGAACGTCGCCTTGGAAGCCGGCAGGGACGTCGAGCGCGAATTTCGCGAGGCTTTTCAAAAGTCCCAAGCCATTTACCAGTACTTGATGACGCTCAGCGGCAACGACTTGGTCGCGGCCTATTGGCAGTACAAGAGCATGCTCGTCGATCATCACAGGGACAAGCTGAACAGGTACTGCATCGAGAGATACAGGAGGCCGCTGTTCTGAAAATGCGAATAAATTTTCAAGTTGAGTTTAGAATTTGAGTGCACGCGTGACACGGTTATTGTTAATAAAAAAAAAAGCCTTGCTCGCCGAATGTGGGGGGGGAGGAGGAAATAAGAAAGCAACGAACTTTTAATTATGCCAGAGCGTTGTAATCAAGAGCCCGGAACGTTTACGACGCTTCAAGTGCTGCGGATCAGCGAAATTTTAATTATGCCTTAGCCCCCCTTCTCCCCTTAATGACTCGAGCGCGAAACAGTAAGCTCGAGCGTTTATTGAAGTGTTACATAAGTTTTCACTCGAGAGAGACAGGATAGCATTCCGCTAGCTCGGCACATTTTTCATACCTTAACCCGTCAAGTTACGAGTCATTATCGCTGTTTGCGTTTGTGCAGAACAATACAGCATTGTGACTGAGAATAAAATCGCAAAAAAAACCTTTGAATATCGATGTACAAAGTAACAATGTTACAATTAACATGCTCGAAGAGACACGCGCAACACACGTCGATTCTAGTATCTATACGCTTGCGTATAGTATACCTTCCAAGAACACAATTACAAGAGCAATTGAGTCAACGATGTAAATCAATCAGCCGCACACGGGCGCATACACACGCGCGTATATATGTACAACGTGGACGTGATATCATAGCATAATAAGCACACACAAGCGGACGGCCGGGGAGGGCCGGACACTTGGCGGCAACACGAGAGCCCCATATGGCGATCAAAGGGATAGGACGGCGCATCGTCACCCTTCCCACCCCCTCAACCGATGTCATCCTAACGTTATTGGGTGGGACGATGTTGAAGCGACGTTGGCTATCTTTTTCCCCGCTACACAGCTTAATCAATCCAAATAGATCTATAGCTAGTGGAGTGCTCAATTAATCACAAGAAATTAGGAGGCGGTTATCAATAATCCGGTGATTCGTCCTGTTTTTTTGCTCTGCGTCAATGTGTATTAGGCCGTCAGGGTTGAGCGCTTGGTCGATTGCGAGCTGTATTTCTTCGATTGCGAGAATAGATTGTCCTTGAGCACTTTGCGCACCTCGCCGTTGAGGAAGCAGTAGATGAAGGACACGAAGCAGCCCTGGAACGTTTTAAAAATCGGCGGTTGATAGTTGCCGAAATTGGAACGGTTGACTGTTTTTTTTGGTGATTGTTATGAGCGTTTTACCTGAAACGACGACATTATCTTGATGGACTGGAGAAATATCAGTTTGGGCTTGGTCTCGTCGATGCAAAACCACGAGCAGTACAAGAGATTTTGCAAGCCGAACAGCAGGACTAAGGTGAAGGTCGATCGGACCCACTTTTTGTACTCCATTTTCGTTTTCTGCTGCTGCAGCTCGAGCGACGTTTTCATTTTGACGTAGAGGACTTTTGATATTTGCACGAAGAAGAACAAATTGATCTGCGAAACGATTATGTTTTAATATTATATCTTTTTTATTTCTTGTATAATAAATCACTCGTTGTTATGTGTAACAAGAGACCGTACCAAAAATGTCACGAGAACTGCTAACGCAATAATTATCACTGTAATATCGTGTTTCACCCAGTAAACGTCGTTGAAGGAAGAATTCAGATGGGCTATCATCCAAGGCGCAGTTATGAGTATTGGCAAACCTTAAAAAACAAAAGCTTTATAAACACTTTCCAATTTTTTGTTAATAAAACATTGCTTAAACAAAAACTAAATTGTACTTCTTCTTCTTCGTTAAATCATTTTCTAATAAAGAGTTGTTAATAAAAAATAAATAAATTGATTTATACATCTCTTACCCCATCCAATTATCACATAGCGTTTAATTGACGCCTTCGTTTCGAGGGGCTTGCGACAGATGAGCTCGTACAAGAACCAGCCCTCCATGAGAAGCCAAAAGAAGGTGGCCGTCTCGAAGTAGCGATCCAGACCGGCGATTATTATGTAGGACAGATGCGCGCTAAAGCGCGTGAACTGCGGCAACAATAATCGCACCATTACCAATCTACCTTGTAAAACCGCTTTTCTCCCACATACCATCTGCTCAGCGATTTTTGCAAAGTCCTCGGCCAATTTCGGGGCTATTTCGATGTCGATGCCGCGCAGGACCTCGAGGTACGTATGCGCGTTGAGTATTTGAGCGTCGAACAGGAAGCTGTGAATGAGCCACATACCAGCCTGCAGCAGCGTCGCCACCAGAGTGTGCATGTGCAGGCGCGTTCGAGCGTTCCTTAATTTTCTGCAACAATAGACATAAGGGACCGACGCGTTAATTGAAGAGCAAACCTTTCGCACGGCTTTGAATCCTCGTATACCCACCCGAACATTACGAATACGGTAAGTGCTATGACCAGCACAACCAGCGACTGGGAATAGCTGAGTTGACTCAACGTCAAAAGCGTGTACTCCCACATCTGCAAGATACACATGCCGATAAGTACAAACAAAAAAATAATAAGCACGAAACACAGCTTTTATCATCAAACTATTATCATATATAAGCTTAACTCATCCTTCGACGCCTGATACTTGTCGCTGGCAATCTTGAGAAACAGGTCGGTATAGTTGTCGGGATCCTTGCAGCCCGTGTAATCGGCGACCGTCCATATCGGGCGCGTGTCGTTGACGCCGGATACGAGTAGGATGCAGGTCCTACGGGCCGTTTGGTTATCGAACTCCTGCCCGGGACAAGGCAGCTCTACGGTTTCGTTGAGACCCGCTGCCGGCCAGTCGAGGTGAGTGTCCGATAACGCTAGGCAACGATGCGCCGGTCTTGTCGCTGAAATGTTTTAACGTTTGCCTTTAGGGTATAAGCTTATTTAAAACGAGCGTGGATTTATCGAGAAACAGTGGAGATACAAGTTGAGCTTGTCGCTCCCATCGTTTTGAAGCTCGGCAGTTCTCGTTGTTAGGAGAAGACGACGCTACATCTCTACTCGCCACTGCTTAAGCTACTGGCAATTCCAGCGAGCTCAAACCGAGAAGGTCCCTTTACCGAAAAACCATTTTCAGACACGCATGCGTGTGAGAAAAACGCGAGGGTGTAATAAAATTAAACAACCAAATTCTATAGGTCAATCGTGTCCTTGCTCGTTATTCATATTTGCCCCCGGGCTGTTTCGTCCCTCGAGGGGCAAGCTCTCGAAAGCTGCCAACAAAATATGTACATAATTCTGGCTTTCTCACCTCGGAGTCTATTTTTCAAATTAATTAAGCCCGCACACAGTGTATACGCACGTCTGTGTGCGCGATCGAAAAGTCATATACCGCCGCTTTGTCACTCTGCGTGCGCGCTTACGTTCGAGAGCTAATTACCCACGGCGCGATACGTAACCCGTTATCAACACCACACATACAGCCGAGCAATTTAATAATTTAATTCAACCTTCCCCTTCAAAAAGTAAAAAAAAAACCACGTAACGCAATATAATTTTCGATCAATCGATCAAGCCCCCCCGTATAACGTGTCCGCCCAATCGCTCTCTGTGTAGGGGAGTGTAAAATAATAGCGTCATCCGAAGTAAGCGAAAAAAATCCGGACGCACGTAACTAGCCCCCGTCGAATAACTAACGGAACGAGCTCTGAAAGAAAGAAGGGGCCGTCAGTAAGCCGGTATAGCGATAGGTCACGAGCTCGTGAGAGAGTTAAAAGGCCCGTGGACGCACGTGCGTGGACCGGCATCTCACGTAAAAGACCTCACGTACGATGCCTCTTCCTCCTCGGCAAGGGAGATTCTTTGGTAGGACTACTTTCGACACGTCCTCTTGTGTACGGGCCGGGTTGTAAGGTGTAAGGCTGATCGAGCGATGTATACGTATATATACAAGTCTGGAAATCCGAGCTTTGTCAAGTGCAGAGATGTAAGGCTGACGAATGGAAAGTCCGTTATAGACGGGGAATACTGTAGTTCTGCAATTTTCGGGCTATGTTAGGTTTGGCTATAGAAAATAAAACAGGTGAGCCCGTAAATAAGTATACATGTATTTCACGTAGTTGACAGATTTGTTTATATTCTTATAACGTAACCTATTAAATAACGCTCGAATTAAACTTAAAAAATATAGGAGAATCCAGTTATACCTCAGTGCCAATCTACAACAAAGATAAAAAAAAAAAGGACAATCATCAACAACAACAAAAACACATCTTAACCTCATTCAGCTGCAATCTATGCCAACAACGCGAGGCTCACGATCCGCGCGACCAAGTTTCGCGCGGAGTTTAAGAATGTCGGAAATGTACTACGACCCCGAGGAGCAGACATGCTGCGGCCAGTGCGGCCTCTGTTTCCCGTGGCTGCGCGACATGCCCATAACCGATCGGCTCACCTGCTGTCCCTGGTTCACCTACGCCGATCTATTCTGGCTGATCAGCGCCGTAGCCATGATCCTCATGTTCTACGGGCTCTGTCTCATGTACATTGGCGAGCCGATCGAGCCCGGCGGTCCGCTGTTCGGCCTCTACGCCCTCGTCGTCTTCGCCTACTTCCTCGGCTGGTTCCTCGCCAGCGTGCCGCGGCTTCATCTGCCCCCGGTGGTCGGCATGATGCTCGCCGGCATGCTCGTGCGCAATTTCAATTGGTACGCGTTGCTACGCTGTTGTATTTATTTTCTCTCGCTACTGGATTATTCTTCTCAGGTATAACATACACGAGGAGCTGGGCACTCCGTTGACGAGCAAGCTGCGCACCTTCGCCGTCACGTTCATCATGCTGCGCGCTGGCCTACAGCTCACCTCGACCGCTCTGCGCGAGCATCCCTTATCGCTCATCGAACTGGCAGTCGTGCCCTGTACGATGGAGATGCTCGCTGTCGCCGTATGCTGCTACTTCGTACTTGGCTACTCCTGGATCTGGGGATTTCTCGCGGGGTGAGACGTTGTGCCCTTCTGACTCTTCTTTTTTAACGGGGGGGACTACACCAGTGCCGTGGGCCAATAACCGGGAGCGAGGGATGATTACGAATTTTCCTTCCTTGCCCCCCTCGTAACTGCCAACTGTGCTGGCTTTGTGTTTTTTTTTTCGGGTAGGAGGGAACTTCGCGAGTAGCCAAATATTACCCAAGGCAGCAATGAGGCAATATATCGCAGCGGCCGAACACGCACATGCTGTGCGGGGCAAAGTACACCCTTGCGCGTCATTCCGGCGCTTATATATACGTACGCACACTCTCTTAGGCCTTTCTCTATTCATCTGCAGAGCAAACAGGAACGATTGTTCGCCGCTGAAGGGAGCTTTTTTCTTTTTAATAAAAAAATATGAAGCTTCGAGCGGGGGTGTAAGGATTGCCTCGATTTTTATTGGTATTTTTTATTGCTGCCCTGGGCTTGGGAAGAAGGGAAGTACAACCATAATTTACGTACTAATACCTTGTCGAAGCGACGATCAGGATTACGCTAGAACGTTATTATCCCTAAGAAAAAAAAAACATCGCAAAAGCAATGTCGATAAACAATAATGTCTTGGACTCTACGTGGGTCGCAGGAGCATTATAGCCTGCATATCGCCAGTGGTAACGATCAATTGCGTCCTGGCCCTGTCAGACCGCGGCTACGGCGAGGACAAGGAAATCGCGCCGCTCATCTTCACCGCCGCCTCCATCGACGACATACACATCGTGTCCGTCTACTCGATCTGCTACGGCTTTATCTTCACCCATGGTATAAAGCCGAGAAGAAAGAAGCTCCGACAAAGTTCGATTCGTAATTATTACACGTCGTGTTCGAGCAGACAAAGACTACGATCAATGGTGGACCTACATACCCGGCGGCCTGCGCGATCTCGTCTTCGGCGCTACGATCGGTATCGTTCTCGGATTCTTCTTCATCTTCTTTCCCCACCGAACGCAGGTGCGTTGATCCCCCCCTTTTTTTTTATCGCGACTTTGCAATCAAGCGAATTGTTGGATTAACTTAGCTAATACGCACAAGTGTCGATAAGCTTATTGATCGGCTCTGTTTACGCACGTGAAACAAGCGGGTTAATAAAGAGAGAAAAAAAACACGGAGAAATTTCACGAGGTCTCTCTAGGTAAACGTTAATTATCCGTAATTTCAGAATAAAAAGAAAAAAAGATACACACAGACGCGATCGTTATTTGGTCGTTTTAACGCGGTTAATTAAGTGCGCGTAGACGTCTATAAAAGAAGGAAAAAAAAAGTGTAACGAAAAAAATATTGTCTCTCCGCAGAAAAATTTGATGTGGTACAGATTGTTTGAGCTATTGATCGGCTCGCTTTTATGCACCTCGGCGACGACGAGAGTGTGGCTGACGGGCGGCGCTTTTCTCGCCACCATCATTATGGCCTTCCTAGCTACCACCGGCTGGCGAATATTAACCGTTCCATTCGACGTGAGCCCTTAATTTTAATTCTCGCTTTACGCATGCGAATTATCCCTGCGCGAATTTCGGAGTAATTATTCTAATGGATTATACTTCTTGTAGTATATCTTCTTTGCGTAAAATAATTTGTGTGCTTTTTTTTGTATCACCGTAAAATATTCAACTTTTTGTTGAACCATCACGACGAAATTCATCCACGACTTGGTAATACCGCCAGACGCCAATAATTAATGGAAAAAGTTTAAATAGCTTTATTGCGACGCGCCTTCTGTCAATTTCTTCGAACTGATGCTTTATTAACAAAACGTCAGCGAAACACGGACGCTATTCAAATAGAACTTTACCGTTCGGATAAATTCGACAAATCCAATTAAAATCCAAGTCTGTTTGAAATCACCGAATATCCATATTTATACCGCATAAAAACGTTATAACGTTGGCGTTTTCGTGCCGAAATAACCCAACAACGAGGATAACCAGTTAAGACTTAGATCTTTTCCGCAACTCTATCCCCCAGGTGAATCCAATGCGCAAGGCTGTATTCGTAATGTGGCACTTTATGCAGCCCCTCCTCATCGGGATCATCGGCGCTGACGTAGACCTGAGCTCGTGGAGTATGAGCCGTATCGTCATGCATCTCGTTTGCATCAGCATCGGCGCTCTGGTTAGCAGATCCGACACACCATCCAAAAACGCACATCCCTCGATGATCCTACTTTTACCCCACCCATAGGTTCGCATAGGTTTCGCGTACGTCGCGACCGGCAACACGCCTTACAACCCCAAGGAGCGTCTGTTCATCGCGATATCGTGGATAGCGAAGGGAACGTTGCAGGCGGCTCTGGCGCCGATGTCGCTGGAGCAGGCAAAGGCGCACAAGGACGCGGAGCTGACCAAGACGGCCCAGGACGTCGTGCAATTGGCCATCATCTCTATACTCTTTCTCGCTCCCCTCGGCTCGTTCGTCATGATGATGAGCGGGCCACTGCTGCTGACCAAGAGCACAGCCGAGGAGGTGAACAAGCGACGCGAGCTCAGTTACGCCCGGATACTCAGTTTTCAGCCACATGCAAATCAGCAACTGCAAACGTGACGATGTATGCAGTCTTTTTTTTTTGGCTCGCCTGTACGTATATTTTCTTTTTATAGTAGGGGAGGACGCGGAGCGAGTGTGCCGTGGAGTGAGTAGGCCGAACGCCTGTATGTTTTTACAAAAACGACTTATCGTAATGGGAGCAGGGCTAATTGATGTATACTAGAGTCGCGCAATATTATGTACATTAACGCGAAGGCTATAAAAGTAGAAGTCATTATTTGCTGTAAACAATTGAAAAAGTAAAGCATTTTTACAAAACTTAGTGCTAACTTAAAAAACTGACTATTTTTGAGTCTAAAACAAATATAATCAATTAATTCAGAGCCCCAAAGGGCAAAGAGAAACGCAAAGTTACCGGAGTCACGAAAGTCTCCCTACGCACCGTCGCGTACCGCTGCATGAGACGGGTGTTATAAAATAATAATAATTTAGCAGGCTATATTTTGCCGTACAAAAATGTATTTTATACCTAATTTGTGTAAAATTTTCATTCTTTCTAGTGACACAGTTGAAATATCAATATAACTATTGTAGCGTAAGTTATTCGCGAAAAACGGAAAATTGTCGCTATAAATTGTTAATAACAAAAAAACTGGCCATAATATCGCTTGGTAATCTCGAAAAATCGACTCAGAGCTTTAGAAAACATAAAATAACATCAAGTTACCAAAGGGACATAAAAAAGTAAGCTCAACACCCCCTCCTGGCGCCCGGACGTAAACAAAGGCACAACAATAATACTAATAATTAAAAAAAAGAAAATTTATCTTGTATTTAAATCATTATATCCTAATCCCTCTAAAATAGAATTGCTTCCCCCCTACAATAGACAGCCCTCTAAAGTAGTCGCTGAGCTTGTCGGAAGCGCAGATAGATGCAGTGCTCTTTCGAGCAATACATACTCCCAGCGGCCTTGACACGCGCTACATTGCAGCTCCAAAAAGCGTGACTCATAATAACGAAATTTGCCAACTCAAGGCCATTGTGTGCAATCTCGCAAGACTCGTGGTAATGGACGTGATCAGTTTTTAGTTTGAGCCTGCGATACCTGCAATTAAGCCTCTCGCTATCAGTGCTTCGTGTTCAATCGTAAACCACGAGTATCGCCTCCTTGTGCTTTTCATAAACCAATTTTAATGACGCAGTTAGCAGAGACATTCGATCCATAAGTGATCCACCAGTTGGAGACTTTGGCAGTGATTCACGAGCGAGGAGTTAAGGACGTTCAACGCAGGAAAATTTTGTTTCAATATACTTTCAGAATAAGTTTGTAACACAGTCGTATAATACCATCCAAGATTTTAGTAGACTCAGTCACATAATTTTTTAGATATTTATCGTCAAAGTCGCGGTTATTACCATGTGTAACTCACATTTTAATAACAGCGACTTTGACGATAAATATCTAAAATATGGTGTGGCTAAGTCTTCCAAAATTTTAGGTGACATATTATAAGACTGTAATGTGAGCTTATTCTCAAAGTTTATCTAAAAACTTTTTTCTGCGTTGAACGTCCTTAAATGCAAATTTATTAATCCTGCAAAAATCACGATATTTTAAGGAGGAAGCTGAGAGTTGAAGCTACTGAGAGGAAGAAGAGAAGCTGGACATAAAAAGATCAAGTTTAAAAGTAAGCAATTTGTTCTCATCTATAAACGGCTGCTTAGTATTATAGTATAAATACGATTTCCCAAAAACTACTTTTTTAACAAAGGGTGTAAATTTTACGGCAAGTTTGAAGCATCGACGTTCAAGCTGTGAAATCATAAGCATACGGCAAAGTTTATATTTTAACTTCTCAAAAAAAATTGATTGGATTACTTGAACTTGCGTGTCCAATTCTGAATTTAATTATAATTTATGGAAATATTTATATTTAGTAAGAGATGGATCATGACCGCGTGCACGTTTTTCGCTTCTTCACAAACATGTTTTTACTTTAGCGTGGCAATTTTTATTTTACTTCTTCTATTTTTTATAACATTTTCAAACGTTTATAATATATATAGATATTTGCTTGCAAAACCAAAATTTATCATTTATCAACTTCAGGGTAAAACCACTTTCGGTAAAACACAATCGACAATTTCACGACCCTAAGAAATTTTTGAATTGTTTCAAAGGAGGATAACCTATAAGTAATTACAAAATATATATTAATAAGATAATTTTTTATGAAGTTTTTGGTTATATTTTTAAGCTTATGCTACAAAATATCTATAGAAGCTTAAATTATACAGATTCATATACGATAACCCTATTTAATCCTTAATTGAAAATCGTTCGATTGAATATTAAAGTATATATTGTCGCGGGCGCCCAAGGCTAGTTCTTCAAACTTGCCTACGTGGCGCTACCGCACCACTTGATAAAAAAAATAGTAATGGAATAGTGTTTAAAAGCATCTTAACTTTCCCAAAAATATAAATAAGTATTAAAAAAAAAACAAAAGACAAAAGACAAAGACAAATAAAATTGTCGTAAACGTACTAATGTTTACCGGTATAAAGTGGAAGAAAACGTTCACGACAGATTTTTTATTAATACAGTGCCAATACAGCTATAAGTAAGAGAGAGGGAGAGAAAAAGAGAGAGGGGGGAGTAAATTACGACCAGACTTTCACGTACGTTACTGCCTTAATCTTCCAAACGTGTAAGACAGAAATTCCTTCATAGAGATTATTCATTAAAAACAATCTGCAGAAAATGCAGCTGAAAAAATAAAGGAGGCGTGACATCATCGCAGACGCCGTCGGATGGCGGACTTCGGAAGAATTTTAACATATAGTAGATTAAAAAAATACTTCAATATTATCAATTCTACAGCGTTTTAAACATTTACATTGTTAATAACAATTTTTTGGACCACTTTGGCGTCAATCACCTTACGGATTCGTGCTTAGCGGTAAAAAATACATAAGGATCACCCTGGTGATCACATAGACCTCGATCGGCTACGAAACACCCCCTGGCGCCTAGACTAGATGGCTTAGTCAATAAAATAAATCTATTCAAAATTTGAAACTGTATAAGTGTGCTGGAATATGTCACTGGTTTCAGATACTCTACCGGTAGCCTAATGAACAATTCGTAAGTTGGATGTTTTTCCATTGCTGTGACAAGGTGAAAAGCGTTATTTGTCGTTCCAAAGAAATTAGATGTATTTTATAAGTTTTCTAAAATAAAAAAAACATTTCTACTGCAATAATAACAAGTCAAGAAACTTCAAGTA
>JAPYYQ010002966.1:0-14209 GCA_030522585.1 Anagyrus pseudococci | reverse complement strand
ATTCAAGTAATTTTAAATATTAATCGAAAATTGTTTTTCAGTTACATATTATTGTTGAGAAAGCACACTGCTAAGATAGTTAGCAGCGGTTTTTTTAATCGAGATACTTAACGAGAAAACGTACTGAAACGGTTTGCAAAATTGTAGAAAAATAGAACTCGGCAGTTTCCAGCAACATTTGATTACGCCGCATGAATTCGGTTATTATCCCTCAGTCACCCCGAAAACGTCATACACCGTAATAACCGGAATAATTTAACCGTTGAACTTCCCCATAAGCGTAAAAAATAAGATTACCAACAAACGCCGCGTGCCATATTCGTATATACAAGCGATAATTCGCCTTATTAAAACGTGACGTTAAATTCCACGACAAACACGCGCTTACGCCCCCCCCCCTTGCCGAGTGAAAATCGAGGTCGAATCAACAACGTATCGCAATCCAAATTTACAAAGTCAAACTGGCAAACAAACGCTGTTCGTGGAATACAGAAAATCCGAAACACAACGATCGGCCGAGCTATAATCAGCCAATATATCCCCCCCCCCTCGGCGCTAATTAAATTCATGCCGATATTGTAAGCGATAAAGCTCTCTCTCTCGTTGAGGCCCAACATTGTCGCCGCGGCGAAATACATTTGTTTCCCCCAAGAGCCGCCGCAGCCATCCAAGCAAAAGAGGAAGGGGCGAGCAAGAAAGGGGACGCGCCAAGTCGTTGCTAGCGCGGAAAACTTTATCTCGCATCTTCCCAGGGGAGGCTCATCTCTCCAAGCGTATAGAACGCGAGCGCAAATATACGAGAGAAAGCGAGAGGGAAAAAAGCCTTGGCTATGGTGTAAGGGCAAAGCGAGCGGCAAAAGAGCGTCGGAGGAAGAGAGCAAGGCCGGGGCGGGGGGAGAAAACGCGGAATTAATGCGCGCGACTGCGAATCGACTCTGAAATGACACCAAGCTTTACCGCGAAGAAAACGATGTGGGGGGCGCGCGCGTGTGCGGGTAGAGTAAGCCAGGCGGAGGCTCTTCGGGTTACACGCGATATTCTAATGGATCGTCTCCGTATAAACGGCCGGGCATTTAGTCGAATGGGTAAAAGAGAGGTTATTTGCGGTGCACTTGAATCGAATTGGCTGCCGTTTGCATAATCCGCGCTGGGCCACGCCACTTTCTCCCCCCCTACACGCGCGGATACCCCCGGCTGTATGACTGTGTAAGCTCCCCGCGCCTTTTTCCACTCCTCCTCTCGCCGTCTCGCGCAACTGCACTTTGGCTTTCCTCGTTCTTCTTTATGCCGCACCGACGCCGCAGAGCCCTAAACTTCCCTCTCTCTCTCTTCGTTTCTGTCTCTTCTCGCGGTCCCGCGGGGAGGGCGCGGTTTGGAGATGGCGAAAAAAGATTCTTTGGGAGGTAACGTAGCGGAAAGCGACGGCTTCCGATCTTTAGGAGCGAAATGGATACAGTCGTTCGTAGGAGTGTTTGCCTTTCCGGGCCGCTTTGAAATATCGATGAATCGATTTCAATCCCGCCGGCAGAGCCAGCCTTTCCTTCGCTCAATTGCCCTGTGTCGCGACAAATAACTTGCTAAGAGAAATCCTGTTGTTACTTATTCAGGCGCTCGATACATTATGCTTTTTTTTCTTTGCTTTCATCCTTATTGTGAATAAGCTCGTTTATTTTAATAATGAGCATTTTTATCATGTACGGAGGAACTTATTAAAAATTCGTTCGATACTTTAGCAATTCATCGTTATTCGGTAATTATTTATAAAAATGCGTTTATATAAGAATAAAAGAAGTGCACATGTAATGTAGTAATTTGAATGTAATATTTTTACATTACAAGCCATTCGAATACTTTATTAACCCTCCGACCATTATGACAAATTCAATTGCTTATAACAATTCAACCACAGTAAAAAATTTCAACTATATTTTACAGTTATACAATGATATCTACTTTAAAAGAAAAACATTTCGCTTGTACAATTGATGATCCAGTTTACAAGCGAAAAGTTAAAACCAAGTGGTCAAGGATTACGTTTCTTCTTTTTCATTGTTACTCATAACTGCACACTTTATAAACGTACAAAAACTCAAATGACTTAATTGACCCACGGTGTACTGCGAATGACAAAGTCATCTTGCTACCTACAAAGCCTCTCAGGGATTCCTTGTACGATATACTCCTTGAAAACAAAAAAAAATATAACGAGAAGTTAACGCACTGATAATTCCAGGCTTCATTAAAAAAGCCCAGGAATAGGCCAGTTTTTCCAACTCTCCTCGTACTCGCGCTGAAGAGGGGTGGAGGCCCAGCCCGCAAGCAAAGTAAATATAAAACTCTGATAAATTTTCATTGTGATTAAAAAAAAACATGGAATCTAGAAAGTTGGCGCTCGTGTAGGGAGGCAAAAGAAGAGAAGGGTATGGAAGAAAAATAAAAAGAACGCCGCGCTTATATAGCTACAGCAAAGTTCAATAACTTTCGATAGTCTTTTTTTTTCAGCCGCTGGGAGTGGGCGGGCCTTCGATCAGGCAACTTTTGGGTAGAAAAATCAGCTCGGCCATGCGAGGAAAAACTGCGAGACAGAAGGAATGAGGTGGGGGTGGGGGAAGGGTTTAGAGGTGAGCAGAGAGAGAGAGAGAGAGAGAAAGAGGAAAATGTCGGTCATCGCCGTCGAAGCGCGCAGCAACGGGCCTCTCTCTCTCGTTTTATTTTGCTCGTTCGGCTTTCGAGCGATTTGCCTCTTTGCGGCCGTGTGTGTTTGCCCGCGTTTCAATTCGTGTGCGCGCGGGCGGGCTGGCCCGCTGGTCGCTCAAACGACGCGTGAAACACACCGATCGCTTTTCGCGCCGTTTTCGACGGGAGAAGGGAGGCAGCAGGAGGAGGAGGAGAGGGCCGCGTTATACATTCAATTGCCGTCGGGGTACGGGTATTCTGGCGCGAAACCTATTTTCACGTATGAACGCGCAAATCTCCTCTCTGCCGTTGCGCGCGCGCGCGTGCCTCTCGCTCTCTGTTTTGAAAAATTCAGCTCTCTCTCTCTCGCCTCCTTTCCTCTATCGTCTAAGCTGTATCGCGATCTAACGCTATTTTTTGTTTTTCATCGGCTACGCCTATGCGTCGTGACAAGTCAAAACGCATAATCAAATCGTCGAGCAGCCAAAAGGAATGCCAATAGGCAATGAAGCATCGGGACACGCAGACGATCGATAAATCGTAATAAAAGCGCGCGCTCTCATCTTCTCAACTGCCTTAGTATTAACTTAGCGTTAAGAGCTTCGAGTTCAAAGCTTCGTATTTATTCAGCTCGAGCAACGCGCCGCGATATCCGACTCTCCTCCAGCTCCACCTCCCCCGATAACCGAGAGAGCCAAATTAACGCGTCGACTCTCTTTAATAAGCGCAATTGATCGGCCGGGCGCGCAGCAGTCCCCGGAGAGTCTCGTATTCGAACAATAGAAAGACAGACGAAGAGAGAGAGAGAGAGAGATGCTGAAGGAGCCGGCATGCGGGCCGATAACGTTATAGCCACGGGCGTGAAAGTAGGTTAGCCGCGAGACAATAACGTTGAAAGAGAGAGAGCAAAGGCGTATATATAAAAGGTTAAAGTATACAAGTCTCCGGAGGTGCGGTGTAAGGAAGCGCATACACAAGTTGAGAGGGCCTGGGGGGAATTCACCTGTCGTCAGCGTGCCGAGGAGTAGCAGGGCGGCCAGTAGTAAGAGTCGCATTCCGGTCGGACGCGGAGAAGCGGCGGACCACCTGCCGGGGAGGCACGTTCCGCTGGGGCTCCAAGTGCTCCTACCCTCCTTCTCCTTTCTCCAACTCCTCCTCCTGAAGAGCTGCTGCTGCTGCCGCTGCATCGTTTTCACTACTCGCTGGCCCGCACTTACACCAGTTTCACCGGGCTCATATCTCTCTCTCTCTCTCGTGTATATCTCCCCGTCCACCACTATAGCAGAGCACACCGCACCCTTAACGTGTCCTTCTCCCTTTGCTCTTCTCTTTCTTCCCGTCTCAAATAGCCGGCATCACCAGCGATAACGTGTCAGCCTTATCGCAAGCTGTATACCTAATTATCAACTCGCACTTGTCTGCAAGCACCAAACGAAATCATTCATTGTTAAAAAAAAAAGAAAAAAAATCAAGGTCACTAGGTGGTCGATCGGCAAGCGTCAGCGACGTACGAAAACCGTGGGGTGGGGAAGGAAGGGATGGAAGAAGACGAAAAACACGTGGAGTCGTGGCTCGATCGCGGTGAGCAAAGCGAGCGAGTGGAGCAGCCGAGGCGCCGGCAACGGCGACGAGCGCGCGAGTGGTTCGGATCGCGCGCGCCAGAGCTGCCGCTGCGCTCTCCCCGGCGCCGGCTGGATCCCGGCGGCGGTCCCCCGGCGAGGCGCATGCGCATCTCCGCTGCTGCTGCTACCACCCCCGACTATCACCTTCCACTCCCATTCGCCTGATCTAACAAACCGGCGCCAGCACGTGTGTAGAGCCTCTCTCTCTCTTATGTGCAATTAGACTCCCGGCGCTGCCGGTCATTCGGACAAGCAAAATTTGCCGTGTCACGCGATGTCTCCTGCCCGCTACTCTCGTCCCACATACTACTCTAGCCAGCCTCTCTTGCTCTACCGTGTTATACGTACAGTTCTGGGTATTAATGAGAAGGGACCGACGGACTGGGTTGCTCTCGAATTTTGGACAGCCGAGAGATCGAGCTCGAATACGCCGCGGGGATTCTACGGCCGAGAGCGAAAGAGAACGAGTTTTTGAGCGAAAATATAAAAAGAGCACCGATATTTTTGCCAAGCAATCTCCGAAGCAATTTTACAATTTGACAGCTATAAAATTCGAGCATAACCCTGAAGGAATAGGAAGTGCGATATAGAAACGGAGAATTTTTTTTCCCCTCGGAATGGCCCGAATTTTCACGGTATATGTCCGAACGGCTCGCTAGAGATGCGAAGATTCGAAATCGCCGGAGATAATAAATACACAGAGTCGAAAGAGCGGAACGAAGAGTCGCCTGAAGAGGGATCTCGCTGGTATATACGCAGCGGGTCATTGCCACCTGGTCGTTAACCGAGAGCCTCCTCGTCAGTTTTCCGCGTTTCCTCTACGCACACACAACCGGCACGTACAACTGCCCTTCTCTCGAATTTCGGATAGTCCAATGAATACGCACACACACGTGTGCCGACGCGTAAGCCAATTAATTCGAGAGAGAGACTCGAAGTCCGAGGGGGGAAAGCTCCCCTTACGCTCCGATCGCCGAGACTCCTGCGTAAATGAGCCTATACGTAGCGCTGTGCTCTCACTGGCAATGCAGTCCACACACAGCTGCTGGAGTTGGGAGGAAAATTGAATTTGGAAAAATTGGAGCAGAGAGGCGGCTGGACCTATTCTCCGCTTGGATTATCGCCGAGTGCGCCGAGGAAATCGATGAGCTTGACGAGTCGATTAGACGCGCGCGCGCGCCCCTCTCTCGCTCGTTAGTTCATCGCTTTCTCTCTTTCTTCAGCGGACCGAGCGATTTGCACAAGATCCGGCTTCCCCTCAAACTCTGGAAACTATATAACGCTTGCTTCTAGGCTAGGCGGCTATTCTCGCGGTCTTATCGACTAATGTAAAATTAATGGATGTTTAATGAGGAGAGCTGCTGCTCTCGCGGCCGCGAGAGAAGCTCCTTAGAAGAGTGTTGAATAAATTACGCAAGTTGTAAGGTCGATATTTAAAACGACACGAGCCAAGTGCGCGGGCTCTGCGTGCGCGGGGCGCGAGGA
Source organism: Anagyrus pseudococci (assembly GCA_030522585.1). NCBI lineage: Eukaryota > Metazoa > Arthropoda > Insecta > Hymenoptera > Encyrtidae > Anagyrus > Anagyrus pseudococci. The sequence goes on along the minus strand of JAPYYQ010002966.1, from coordinate 8,426 downwards.
AGACCGCCAGCGGGGCGGGCGGGCGAGGGAGCGGCTCATCTTTTACTTACTTTATCATCCGAACTTTAGCCTAACTCATCCTATAACAACTTATTTCGCTAAGTTTGCAGGAATAATTTCAATTATGCACCAGCGAGAGAGATAGAGAGGGCCATAAACTCATTTTTCGAGTAATCGCCCGTGCGCGATGTAGAATCAAGTTCTTCTTCTTCTTCGATTATTCTTTTTATTTTTTCTTTTCGAGTAAAGGCAAGAGAGCAATTATGATATTAATGGAGTTGAAGTTGCCGCTGCTGCAGTTTCATTGACTTTTATATCCGTAAGTAGGTATATAGACCTAACGCAATTGTCGTGCGTTTATAAGCGCGTCTATGTCAATTGGCCGGTTGATTGGAAATTATATTTGCTACGGATCTAGTCTTTGTTAGTTGCTTCCAAATATAATTTTCAATTAACCCAGAAATATTTTTTTTTTGTTTAACGACTGCGAGTGTGTGTGTGTGTGTTTACTCGCGCCTGTCTAATAATGTCAAGTTATTAGTTGTATTGTAACTGAAACAATAATATGTAATTTAGCGCGTTGTTGGTTCTAATTGCTGTGGATAATTGTATTTGACAAACTTTTCCATGTAATAGATTTTTTGTTAAAAAAAAAAGAAAAGAAAAATGTTAATAATATTAATTATAATTATGTGTATTTTAGAAAAGTTCATTTCTGTATCGAAAACCATTGCCTCGCTTTGCGCAGATTGATCATCGCAATCTCGGTAGGGTAATAAATAATTTTTCAATTTCCAAAATCGTTTCACCTTTATTATCATTATTACTACGTGATATATATTTTTTTCTTCGTCGGCGGGCGCACGAAATCACGCAGGCCCATTAATTGCGAGACTAGCTGTCACGTTGTAACGAGCATTGATGAAAAAAGTTAGGGCAGGGAGGTAAGGCGGGGCCCACATCGGTCGCGATCCACTTAATCTTGACATTTTCATTGAAAAAACTTGGTAAGCGCCGGTGTTATTCTCGACTTACCAGCCAAACTTTTTTCCCTCGCACCCTTCCACTTTTCGCGCGGCCCCGGATGAAAAGAAAAGATAAGAGCGTGAGTGTGAGAAAGGCAGGGTTAGAGAAGAGAGAGAAAGGAAAAAAAACCAACTACAAAAACAACAACAACAACGGCAACAACGGCATCTCGCGCTTCGAGAGTATTAGCAGGGGCTCAAAATACCAATACTGATTGAGAAAAACCAGAGCCATAATCCCTGGGCAAGAGAGAGAGAGAGAGAGAGAGAAGAAAGTAGGAGTCCAACTTGCTTTCCCTCGGCCTGATCTTCTTTGCTCTCTCTCCCGGCCTCCCTTCGCTCTCTTTTATCTCCTTCCTTCCACTCTATTATACTCGCCCCCCTCCGCTTTTATCTGTCTCTGTCCTCATCGATATACGCGCCTGTCCCCCTCCATTTCCCATCTCACGACTCATATCTCCACTTTTTCATCCCCACCGTCAGCGCGTGTAGCTTTCCCTACGTATATACATGTATATACTCCCCTCCTTTTTTCCCTCTCCTGATGTACGCGTAAACTCAAAAGTCCTGTACGAGCGCGGCACGAGGCCACTAATGGACTCTCGCGCTAGCAGCGGCTCGTATTTCTCTTTCTCTCTTCGCCTCTTCGCCCCGCTATGCTTCTCTACCTAGCTCTCGGGTTCCATCGGCTCATTTTTTTTCTCTTTCGCTCCTTTCCCCCCGCCCCCCCCCCCCCCCCATGCATGTATATGGCTCGCGCGCGACCATCTATCCGTCCTTTCACGTGATCTGCTTGAATTTTTCCTCCCGCCGGGATAAATTGAATGCACATATCCGCGTAGGATTGACGAGCATATATATACATATAGCCGCAGAGATACTTTCAGATAATACTGACTCATACGTAGCTATGACTTTCGTATACGCCTCATTTTTTTTTAATTCTCATTTGTTCCCTCCTCGTTCCCTTTTTTTTATCGCTATACTCGTAGCGATATATAGGCGGCACGGGGCGCGTGGATAATTTCACGCCTTTTTTACGAGAGAGAAAAAAGTGAGAGTCTGGCGCGATGGGCTTTTACTGGAGCATTGACTTTATGAACGTTTCCTTTTTTTTAGGGTGTCAGGAGGGCAAGGGAAGGGAGAACGACGGTTTACGACGGCGATAACGATACATACCCAGTGTGGAATACTTTTTCTTCTTCTTCATACATCGCTGCCGCGTCAGGTATGCGTAATTATTTTCGAGGTACGTCGTATTATTTACCATCCTGTCACGAGCGTGTTTCGGTCTATTACGATTGTGCACCGGCTGTTATACCTATATGCCATTTACCGGAGCCTCGCCGTTTAGCCAAGCATTTTACGAAGATTAAACGTACTTTATTCCAGTACACTCGTCCAATTACAGCCATGATAAATCAGTTATTAACAAAGATCCCCGTTACCCCTTATTTCCCCCCCCCCCCCGGAATTATCGCTCGGTACACGGGGGAGTTCTAAAAAAAACGAGACTAATACCCGATCAGAAAGCTAGCAAGGTAGGGCACTGCAGTGGCCCAACCGGGTTGCCCCGCTAGAGTGCGGTGGTCCCCCGCGCGGTGGCAAAAGTACAGCATAGATAGCGGGCTACTCCTGAGGCACAGTCGGGGACCAGCGGTGGCTTGCTCCCCTTCTGTCTCCTAATCGTAATTATAATGAAATAAAATCATACAAACATACCTTGGTGGAAATTTGATTTTCATAACTAGCCAGTAACAAGCCAGATAAAAAGTTATTATTTTTCCAAAGCAATAACAAACGTGAAACTAGCTTGTTTTAATGCTCTTGCTTAAAACTGGCTTAAAACTAACTAGTTTTGTTGGCCATAAACCATAAGTAAATAAAACGATTTTTCTGCCATTATTAAGACATTTTTCTCGCAGTAAATGGCCACAAATGTTGAACTGACAAAGACAGCATTCATAAGCAACTTTTTGTAACTTATTTAATAGATATATGAAATAAGCTTCTTTTGATTTTCCCAAAGATGCTAAACAAGCAAATTACATTTTGTCATACAAGTGAATAATATAAAGCTCTACTGAATTGGCGCATCAAATTAGATGAGGATCATTGTAATTATATTACAAGGGGCAAAAACACGTTGTTATTCCCGCGCATGAAATTTCGCTCGCTGCGCTCGAGCAGTAATTATGCAACGGAATAACTGCTTTACTCCTTGTGACATACATACAATGCTTTATTTCCGATATGTCAGGGATGGCCTCATAATTATTCCATGTAAAAGAGGTAGATAAACAGTGCATTTATTCCCGAGTGGGAATAATGACTCAATTTGCGGGAATAATGCACTATTTCTTTCTCGATTTTACTAGGAATATTAAGGCCATTATTGACCTGTCGGGATAACAGTCTGTTACAATATTTTCATCGTTTCATTCCACAGCTTTTCCTTTTGATAGATTTTCCCTTTTCCACAAGTATATTTCGCTGAGCTAGTGGTCTTTAACATACGTAAACCGGTATGGAGGCGCCGAGTGACACCCCATTGTCGAGTAAGTAGTGGCAAAAGTGAAAACGACCAGTGATTTTTTTTTATAATATGGAAAGAAAATAAGTAATTCAATATTTATACATTGTAGATGCACTTAAACATTTTTTTTTATTTGACATTTAATTTTGGCACACAACCTTGAATCACTTTTTCGTCAAAGCAATAGTCATAAATGTCTTATCTAAAAATTTCATGAGTCATGGTACTCATCATTGTAACACTATTATTCATATTATTACGTCTCTCGATGATTATTACACAGTCACTCATGAAGTAGAGGAACAGAATGCACTTGACTATATAAAGAGTGCTGTCCACGATTATATTACAGCAGAGTCAAACGATTGTTGCAAGAAAAGATTGAAGTATAAAACTTAAATAAAACTGGAATAAATAAATTTTGTGAAATGTCCATACTAAACAGTGAGTAGTAATGTTATTTTCTTTAATACTCCTATCTAACTTTCCTATTCTCTTATTATTTAAATGAGATTTTTATTCATTTATACAATCTTTATAGTTCGATTTTAGTTACTCTCCCATAATATGTGACCTGGTATTAAAAATTTGTCAATCGTACTAAAACTCAAATTTAACAATTGTTTTTTTTCAACACTCATACATTAGCTAAATTTATATTGTTACATGCAATTAGAATAAACGAATTTCAACTTTACAGATAATACCAATCGAATTATGTGGCTTTGCAATAAGCTGTTATATTTTGGAACTGTTTTTGCCGTTTTAAATGTCAGCAGTGCTCGTACTACATGGACATCCCGAAATAAACGTACTTATACTATTTCTATTTCTTAATTTCTATTTTGAATTATTAATGTCAAAAACTAAAAAGAGTATATATACTTTTGTAAATCATGCATATAACTCTTTTTATAAATTCATTACAGTGACAAGAGAAAACTTTGTAGACGTGGTTGCTCTTTGTAACTTTAATAAAGCATGTATAAAAGAAGGTTAGTATTCTCATGTGTTACGCTCTTAAAAAATAAAATAAGAATATTTTACTTTGCCTTAGGATATTTTTACATTATGAATAAATTGATATTAATTAAAATATGTTTGCTAATTAAAACAAATCAGAAAAAATAATATATATATATATATATATATATATATATATATATATATATATATATAATTTGACTCATTTATTAATTTATTTTTATTGTAAATGTTACAGTAAATGAGATTTTAAAATATATAGATTTCGCTATTGATCCATGCGATGACTTTTATAATTTTACATGCGGCACTTTATTGAAAAATATTCAGGAGGGCGGGTCAGGATTATTCTCCGACAAAGAGTCGAGCAAAATACTTCAAGATATACATTCCTTAGTAAAAACAGATATATTGAAAACAGATATGAGGCCTATTAAATTAGTAAAAAACTATTTTCAAAGCTGTTTAAACTTAAGTAAGTACATTTTCCATGATTTTAAAAAAAGACATACCAAATGTGAACTTTTTAATTTGAAAATTATCAATATATTTTGAATTTTCGGAAAACTTCAAGATTTAAACGTCAAACCTGTGTTAGAATTATTTACTCAATTAGGTGGATGGCCCCTTATTACAAAAAAATGGAATGCAAAGAATTTCAATTTGTTCACCGCATTAGCAAAATTAAGTAATATAGGATTTAAAAATTCTTATGCCATAAATTTAGATATTACACCTGACCCAAGTAATAGTACAAAATTCATCGTAGAGGTAGATAACTGTTAAACACGTCTTTATACATTTAGTTTTTATCATTTTATTAAAATTAATTTGCATCTTTTCTTGTTTTAGCTTAATTTAGATTTAGATAACATGACAAACGAATATCTTAGAATGGATCTTGATAATAAATATGTCCAAACTTATATATCAAAATTGGTAGAATTCATTTTAAATAATATTAATAACAAGACAGATTCAGAATACTTAGAGAATGAGCTAATGAACGCAATTAAATTTGAAATAAATCTCGCAAAAGTAAGAGCAATTTATTTTTAATTACTTTCAGTTTAACTGTCAAATTACGAATACTCCATCAGAAACAAAGTACTCGAAAGTTTCAGAAGCAGTTGGGAGTATTTTAATGTTTAAAATTCAGTTATTTAATATAATAAAGCATTAATAAAATGTTTTAGATATCGTTGACTGCTCAACAAAAGTCTAATAAAAGTTTAAGATACAAGGTGATGACTATTAATAAAGCGACTAAAAAATATCCATATATTCCTTGGCTGGACTTTATAAAATCTACTAAACTAGCTAAAACCGTACAGTTTACCAAAAATGATAATATTAAGATAATGGATACCAAATTTTTCGAACGATTAGGTATTGTTTTGAAGAAGACGTCAAAGAGAGATCAAGCTAATTATATAATGTTAAAGGTGTTACTAGAATCTTTTAATTACACCAAAGTGCCAAAAAATAATGAGATAGCTACAAATCCCAAGTATGTTAGGAATAAGTAATGGTTGTATCTTATAAATAATAACAAGGCTTTTAACTAAATTCTCAATTTCATTAGGTGGGCGCAATTATGTGTAGAAGACCTTACAGAAAAATTTGGTTTAGCGCTCGGCTCGATGTACGTGAAAAAGTTTAAAGACAACGAGACTATAAAAATTGTCTCTAAAATGGCCTACAAGATTCGCGATCAAATTATTACCAGCATTAAACAGGTTTATAAACTTGATTTTTTAAATATTTTTACTCGTGATCATGTCACAGTGTTATTTAATATCACATTTAAATGTAATTACGACAATGTTACAGAGCACTTGGATGGATCAAAAAACACGAAAAATAGCTTTAAAGAAGTTGAGCACGATTAAGTTCATCATAAGTCATCCAAAGGAACTTGAAGAAGATAATAAGATAGTGGATTATTATGCAATGTTGGAAGACATGAAACCCAAAGAATATTTTTTAAACTTGTTTAAATTAAACAAGTTCGATGAACTATTAAACATTAGTTCGCTTAAAAATCGAAATAAACAAAGTGACAACATGTGGTTGAAATCAGGAGCAGAAACGCTCGAAATAAATGGTTATAACTTCTTCCCGAATACTGTGAGTAAGTAACATTTAAATCTCCACACAAGTATGGCTGTGTACATAACTTATCGCTTATACAATTTTCAAAGTGATTTTACAATATTATTATACTTTGTTAATGGTGTACTTTATTTAAAACTATTGATTTACCGTTTAACATTTTTAAGTAATTTATCTACTTTTTCAGTCATACCAGCTGGACTCTTAAGGGGAACAATTTATAGTAAAAATCAACTAAACAGTATAAATTATGGTTCACTTGGTTTTATTATTGGACATGAATTGATTCACTCTATAGATAGCGACAATCGTAACTATGATGAAAATGGCAATTTAGTTAATTGGTGGAAAAAAACAGAACAAAAGTTCTTGAAAAAAACAAAATGTGTTGAGGATTTCTATAATAACTTTCACGATGAATCTAATGATCAGACGGTAAGAATAAATTTACAGATATGATACACGCATGATAAGCTAATCTTCTTGCATCAACTAATAAAATTTTCTTTTGTACTCGTTAATATATAAGAACTGTTTTAATAGTCTCGATTATATTTGCTATACAGGAGGATGGAATAACGACGTTGGCAGAAAATATTGCTGACATTGGTGGTGTCAAACACGCTTTTCTAGCCTATAACGACACAATGAAGCAGCTGTTTCGAAAAAGTCAAATAAAAAGTCGTTATGTTGCTCAATCGAATAAATTATTTTGGATAGGTTTCGCGCAAACTTTGTGCGATAAGACAACGGAAGAATTCACTGAAGATGAGCACAGTCCTTCTCACTTCCGTGTCGTTGGATCTTTACAAAATTCTAAATATTTCTCAGAGACTTTTGGTTGTCGTTTACGTTCACCTATGAATCCGGTTCATAAATGTGAGGTCTGGTGAAGAAAGTTAGAAAATTTTTTCTAGTCACCTATTTAAATAATAGACTACCCACATTTTTAAATGATATAAATATAAAATTTTATAAATATAAAAATGGAAATCATAGAAAAACCCTTGCCACATTTTATATTATATAGTTTTTTGTATTTTACTTTAGTGAACATTAAAGAGACAGTGTAAATGCACACTTTACGCACTATCTAAAAACCTTGAATTTATGTTGATGCTCTAATACCTTCTTTCTTGTAAAATTAATTTTCTTAGTTTCCTCACGGCAATTATGAAGATGAGAAAACAGAAATTTCTAGTCAAGCGTGTTATAATTAAGTTTATAATTTATACTCTATTAAATAAATTTTGAAGATAAATAAATGTTTTTTTACAATGTATGTAAGCCAAAACGTTTTATTTACTAATAATTTTAAACATAAAAGGAAACTAGACTTCATAATTTCATTTTTTTCGAATATAAGGTAAAGTATAGTTACCTTATTTCGAACACATTTTTTTAGACAATGATTATTAATAATTATTGTTATGGTCCAACTTGGTCCGAGGGGTCTTACAACACCACAATATTGTTAAATAATGTTTACAACATGAGTACACGAATAAAAAAATTGTTTTCCAGACTTACCCATGAATATTAGCAAATATTTCCTATATATCCATGTATACATACATTAAAATATAGGATAAATTCAATAAAACTCATGTTTAATCTTGGGTAATTAAATAAATTAATATTTTGAGATGCGTATCTTTTGTTGTTACCTCAATATATTAGTGAAATTTTTACTTACAAGTGGATAAATATAGCTATGATTGGTTTAACGCATCAGAATGCACACTATCCTATATTGTTAATATTAT
>JAPYYQ010002965.1:0-25259 GCA_030522585.1 Anagyrus pseudococci | reverse complement strand
TTCCTAGTTACAGACGTCTGCTATTCCTACGTTAGCTGCGCGCGCAACCGCAGCTAACGTAACGGCATAAGTCTGTAATATTTTTCGTCCCAACCCTGTCTAGGTTATGTGTCGGGACTGCGTGTGAAGAACGATGACGTTCAGGGGTTCAGGCAGGACGAGAGAGATAGGTATAGTAGGCGATTCATGGAAATAAGGTGTGCGGTCCAGAGGGCGCGCATGAATTTACAATAATTCCCTAGATTTTTTTTTATAAATTTTGTTTCTTCAGAAACTAAACTTGCTATTGTTTTTAATTGTTGCTCAATTGACAATTACAAACAATTGAGAAACCTATATCAGATTCTTTGATGCTAGAGAGTTGTGTGAATTTGTTTTTTGTTATAACTTTATTACTTTAAAGAGATAAATTTTTTTGAAAAGGTAAAAATTTTATTTTTGGTAGTACAACAATATTTCAACATCACAAAAGCATCACAAAATATATTTTTATAAAATAATAAAGCAGTCTTTTATTTCTTGTTTTTATCTTTTTGAAATCTGAGTACATATAAATGCTCTCCCCTTATCTTTCTTTCAGCTTTGACAACACCCGTCATATTCAAGCTTTTAAAGACTTCAATAATTTCTTCTGGATCATTTTCTTTTATAACGAGTAAATAAAAAAATCCATCTTTGGACAATATTTTAGGAACCTCTGGAAAAAGTCGATCCATAACTTGTCTGCCTTTAAAACCACCAGCCCATGTTTTACTAATGAGTCTTTTATCTTGAATTTCCAGTGACTCTGTTACTACATAAGGTGGATTAAATACAATAATATCAAATATTTCTCTACGGTCAATACCACTTAATAAGTCCATTTGAATTGTTTCAACATTCACTTTATTTACACTACTAGTCCTATTAGTGACTTGACATGCCAGGCCATTGATGTCTATGCCTAAAAAATATGTAGAACAAGCTTTTTGCAAAGCCATTGCCAAAGCAGTGACAACAACACCTGATCCAATACCAATTTCTAAACCCATTGTACATTTCTGAGATTTTAAAATTTCAAGATCCATTTCTAATGCATCTATTAATAAAAATGAATCTTCTGATGGCTCATAAACATTGTTAAGTTCATCATCTGTCAACTTAACTATTGGAGTGTCCATGACCTTTCTTTGTTATCTGTAATCCGTTTATAACATTAGTAAATCATAAGCAATTACTAACCTTGCAATATATTTGTAAATTTTGTTTTGGTCATTCTAATCATGGTAAATGAAGGTTCGATGATTCGGAGTAACACCATCGGGTGGTTAATCAAAACGCATTGACTGATAAAGCAGATTCCTCTTAGCGATGTATCAACAAAGTAATTTTTTAAAATTATGCTTGAAAATAATTTACAAGGAATCTAGACAGAATTTATTTATTTATTAAAATAAATAACTTTTTTTATCTTGCAATTAAAATTTTTTGTTTACAATTCCATTTTAAATGATATTTCCGGATAATTACAGTAGGTGGTAGCACCTGTATATTTCGCTAAGAGATTTTCTTTAAATACACAATTTAGTTTAAAATAAAGTTTTATCAGATTAACGAATCAATAACTTTTGTTAAATTATTTTTTAATCAATATACAATTCTTACGTGTGTTCTTTTTACATTAATAATTTTATTTCCGACAAATACTTTTCAAGCACAGTAGTTATCTAAAACTACGACAAAACACTTTTTCTAAAAAAATCAAATATTATTAATAACATTTAATAAATTAACATCAATAATATTTATTAACATAATCATTAGAAATCAAGAACTTCCGGTCTTTGGTTCTCAAGTTTTACAAAGCGCCGTGCGCAACGTTCCAGCGCGAGCGTCCAATCAGTTTGAAAATTTGCCTCACCCCCACTTCCCCCACATATCGGCGTTTCCGGTTTTCGGCGCGCCGGCCGGAAGAAGAAGGAGATCGATCAACCCTCCAAAACGCAGCCATCTTGCGTATGAAATCTCGGACGCGCTTCACCACGACGATAAAAGGACTTGGATTCCACATACGCATCGAGGTAACAAAAGCGAGAAGGGCCAAAGCGCGTATATGAGAAAAAGAAAAAGTTTCGTCGAGAGAAAGTCTTCAACAATAATGACGGCGACGCGCGCGTGCGGCGCGATGCGGAAGAGGGGGAGAAGAAAAAAAAGGTCATGCCGCGCGTACATACAGGTAAGCTCTGGAGAAAACTTTTTTCTCTTACAACCTCTGCCCCCGTGCCACCCACAAAGCAGCTTCCTCCCCGCATATAATTCCCTCCTACGTCGGAGAGGGCCAAGGCGAAGCAAAGTAGTTAAAAAGGTTCCAACAGTCGCTCTCACTCCCTCCTCCGCAGCCCCCCTCTCGAGCATTTTCCTCGGCTAGCCGGCCTCTTTCTCATTCTCCGCCCGCGAACCCGGCGTTTCCAATTTACCCTCTCGCTTTTCCGGGCCGCGTAGGCGCTTTTTCTTAGAGACCTCCTTTTCCACCGCCTCGTTTCTTCTCTCTCTCTCTCTTGCGCGCGCGCGGTCTCGCTTGCTGAAGACATTCTAGCTTGTTCACGCACGTAACACGCCCGGCAAAAAGTTTGTAATGAGCGGAACGAGCCTCGCGCGAGTAGCGCCGCTAGGGTGGCGGGGGGAGGGAGGCAGGGGAGGACGATGTTTACAAATCATTAGGCCGTGGGTAATATAAAGGCGCGCGCGGGGCGCGGACGACCGGGGACGGCATTGAGGGCGGAGCGCGGAGGGAGAGTGAAGAGCCGGAGCACGAGGGTCGAAGGCGGCTTCTGACGCTGAGTCGCTGAGTGAGAGAGAAGGGAGGTTGGTATATATATAAGGGGCTGAAAACATCTCGACGCAAGCGCGGAAGCAGAGATAGCCCGAGTGTCGCTACTTCCCTCTTTTGCTCTGCCCCCTAACCTCTCTCTCTCTCCCTTCCTCCCTCTCGCGGCCCTCCACTCCCTCGTCCGACTTCTCGTTTTTTTTCTCGCTTGCGCGCGACGTCTCGGAGCGAGTACAAAGTAAATCAGGAATGTACTTAGTAATTAAAATCTTGAGAAAAGAAAAGAAGAGACGAGGAAAGTGGAGAATAGTTAAAACGACGCTTGGCTCTCGCTACGGTTATGCAGTATTAGAGAGCAAGAAAAATTTTGCAAACTACTCTCTTAACGTCTCTTTTATTATTTTTCAGCGCGTTGAATTAACGATGGGAGTTTTCAAATGGAAACTAACGCATTGTAAGTATTTCATTTTACAATAAGAAATTGATGTAAATTTATAAAATAAAAGACATTAAAACATTTTTAGGTTCAAGAAAACAAAAACGAGCGAGAGTCGACGTTCAGAGATGAATTTCGCAACTGTGATAATTGTACAAGGATTAAAGCAAATGTGAGTTTTACAACTGTAGTTAGTATTAAAAATTTTTTTAATTATAAAAATGATAAAACAAAATAAACTTTATTCTGCCGTAGGTAAAAACTTTGTAAAAAAAAGTAAACGTTCTTAGCCATGCACACTGCTGAACTTTTTGAAGTCATGCGTCAACATTTGCGCGTCGGCAGTACTATATACTGGCTCTCATCCCTCTTACGCCGAGACGGTTACAATGGTACCAAGAGTTGACGAAATGTAAGGTAAGGAAACAATTAATTTGTCTTTTAGCTTTACTACTATTATACCAAGTAAATATTGAATAATAATGCCAAAGTAATACAAATCTATAAATGTCGTACTTGTAGGTGAATTGTTTTTACATTAAGGTTTGATTATAAATATCTTGATGTATATATTTATTAGAAGAGTTTTACTCTTTTAATATTTTTTCTAGGCAGCTTTCAATTTTTTTTTCTAGTATCAAACAAAAAGACTGTAACACAGATATAAAAAATGAAACAAAGAGCAGATTGCAAGGCGTATTTTAAGAAAAAAGAGAGAGAGTGAAGGAATAAGCGAAATATCAAAACAAAGCAAGCCAAGAGGGCTCATCATTTTTCCAAGCGAGCGAGAAAGAGAGCAATTTTAATTTGCGGTCTGCAGCGACGACATGGTTAAGCGAGAGACACGAGACGCGAGAAAAAGAGCACCGATTCGGCTAGCGTCCAATTAAGGTCTTCCGGGTATTGGTATTTCGAAATCGCGAAGTCGAGGCTGGTATTCGCAATGTGGGCGCGGTTATGTGCAGGAGAGAAATCATTTGTGCTGCGATTTGTCAGCTTACGCTATTGTCAGAATGATGAACCTAAGATTGAATCGTCGCGTGTCGAATAGGAGTAGTAATCTCTTTTTCTAAAGATTGTTTTGATTTTTATATGAAGACATGGCGTGTTTTCAAGTTTTAAATTGTAATTGCTTTAGGGTTATTGGGCCGTAAGTTGATTGCGTGTTTCAGAAATATTTATTTGGTCTTCTTTGAAAAATGAGTGATCTTCGATTTTTAAACATAATATACCTGAAGTACTTGTCGTGTGAAATACGAGCTATCTAATGAAAAATTGAGCTCACGGAGAATTACATTGTGAGCTTGATTAGAAAATTGAAAAATCAATATTCTTAAAAACAAAACATGAAAAATTATTAATGAATTTTTCTGTTCGTTCAGTTTTAATTCAAAGCTTTCGTAAAGCCAAGTAAAATTACATTCGAAATGTGTAACAGCACGTCCATAATGGTACGTTCGTTAGGTGTGCTGTAAAAGAAAAATCCTTCCGCTTCGAAAATAAAAGTATAAAATATTCGGCGAGACAGAAGAGGCTTCATTATCGAGAAAAGCCGAAAAAATGAGGAAAGAAAAATGCAAAGCCCCGGCTTTCTATCGATTAGTTTCGAGTCGCTTTCCAGAATCCCGAGACTCGATTCGAGAAGAATAAAGAGAGGAAAAGGGTGATGAAGGACGGGGGGAGGTGGTGGTCGGATAGAGCGGCAACAAAAAAAGAAAGAAGAAAGAACGGGTATCCAGCGCCTTCGTCGGCTCGCTCATGGGACGTATGAGGGCGTAAGCGGAAAGGACAGTCTGAGTGATTGTGGCCGCGGCAATCTTGACACGCCCGGAAATCCCTCCGTGGCTGCCGCTATTTCTATACAGGCCATTTATTTAGAAGCAGGCGCAATCATTTCGCCGGCTTGTAGAGCCAACCGCGCACGGGGGTAATGAATGTCGCGCGAGTGATCTATGCCTCTCTCTTTCTCCTCGCTATTTCATCGATTTCGCTACTTGCACTATAGTCACAATAGTATAACACGTAGCCTATTCTTTTAACCAAGTAAGACAACTTTAATAAAGTTCGTGGCCGTGTACTAAACGCTAAGTTTTTTTTCCAAACCGACAATTCGTTATTTCAGGAATACATGTTTCCTCCTCCCCCCCCCCCCAAAAAAAAAAAACGCGACGAGTATACGTCTTTGCAAAATCCGAGGCTGACCTAATTGTCGGTGGGGGCTTAGCGCTAAAGATAAAACGGCGCCCTCTTGCTCCCTAATAGAAAGGTCGGCTGGGGCCAAAGAGGGAGATTTCTTTCTAAATTCTACGTTTCGAGTCCGCGCACGTACTTACACGGACACAGACAGACGGAGAGCCTCTTTCTCGGGCTAGTCCGTATCTTTGGTCCACCCTCGCATCTCTCGCGCACGTATAGGAAGAGCAGGAGAGGAGGAAAGGCGAGTCGCGATAACCTAGTATTTTATACGCAAGATCTATAGAAGTCTAGGCAATAACACTTAGCCATAATTCTAGGGTTCTCGCTCTGCGCCGGGAGGGGAGGTTGGCAAGGAGGGAGAGAGAGAGGACTAGAGGAGCCCGCCGGCTTTTTTTCGGATGACTTACGTGCTTTTTCGAGCGTTGCCTCTCTCTTTCTCTCTCTCTCTCTTGCTATATATACCTGTATGCGTGGCTTGGTCTTCTTCCCGTGCGTCTCTTTCCCACTCTCGGCGTTTTTGTCAATATTCATTTTGTCGTTTAAAGTTCGGCTTTATTATTTCGCTCGGAGGCACTTCTCGTCCCCGATGCTAAATGTTTGCCTTTCAATTTTCGACAATAGAAGACTATTACCTCACTGTAATTGTCTCTTTAACCGATTTAAGCACTGTTATTTAGGCGTCGTATTAATTTACTTGCGATTTCCGCCTTTCCCATCCTCTCTCGTACGTATCTTATCGATTTTATTCAAGCCAATCGAACTGTACACTATACATTTTGAATACAGATACGAAATTCGAACTTGTTAACGAATATTTAATTGTTAATTTGTTAAGCAGCATTTATTTTTTAATTAACTTACCTGTATTTAATTAAGCATTTGTAAAAGCATTTGTTAACTTTTAACGAAATTTCATTCTCGAGTCTCAGGGGGATGCAAGCACAAAGTTATATACACACGTGTCCGTTTTTACGTTGCCAGCAGTACACAAGGTATATACATCTCGTTGCCATTCACCAGAATAACTTGTTTCTCCAGGTTCGCGACGAAGTTACGCACGACTCGTCGCTTATGTAATTATCCGGAAATGTTCATCTAAGTTCCGAGTATGCGTGTGCACGTCCCCTTTGAATCCTACGCCGCGCGTCTTAGACCCCATAAAGATAATTAAAATTCTGTTAGCACGTGCGCGCGCGCGCAACATTTCAATTAATAAATATTTGCCCGCGCGCGTCTCTCGTTTGGCTTGCGTTTGTTGGTTCAACATTACCGCGCTTGATCATTAAAATGTTTGTTATTTCAATTAAACTGCCCTTTTTTTTAGTCAATAATCAAGGGCTTGCTTTACACGCTTCAGAGACTTGATTAGCGAAACTTTTTAATTTGAGGAAACAAAATATTTGCGAGACATCGATTATGTTCTTTTTTGGAGGAAAAAAAATACTGACCCTCTCGAAACATCGGCGTCTCTGCGATATTTACCAAAAACTTTCCAGCTCTTCTTCCCGCGAGACAATAACACAAGTTCAAAATCTAAACACTCCTCTCCCCCATACCTCCTACCCCCAAATACAACAAAAAAAATAAATAAAACGAAGCACAGCTAAAAAAGGCAGCCTCTCCGACTTTTCCATCCTTCTCGGTCTCCGAAAAATAAAAAAAAAAAGAAGAAATTTGAAAAAGAAAGAATAATCTCTCTTTGGCTCGCATCCTCCCTGTAGTTTCTTTCCCTTAATTTCTCCCTCTCTCTCTCTCTCTTTTTCCCTTTTCCATCCACAGAGCTCCACATCCCAATCTTTCTCTCTTTTCTCTTAATCTTGCTCTCTGCGCGTTCTACTCTCTATGAAACTCGCGTGTCCTGATGCTGCGAAATGTGTGGGAGGCGGGGGGGGGGGGGTTCTGAGGGTGGCTTTAGCTCCCCCGGGCACAATCCAACGGGATGACAAGCCGGCAGAGCTTTGGCGGACAGGTGCTACTGACGCCTTTGATCTCTCTCGCTCGTTACACGCGCCCCCCTCCCCTTCTCTCTCTCTCTCCCGACAACGCGCCCGCTACCAACAATGCTGAGCTGTGCACGTACACCCACACACACGCGTGTATACGTCCAGGTGAATAGGTGTACGCTCTGTTTTTGACCGGCCGCGAATTAGCGCCAGGACACGGCACCTGACAATTTGTCAATGGGGGAGGAGGGGGCCCCCGCGTCCTCTTCATTATTAATTTCGAGCCGCGATTGTCGCGACCACCTCCCCCACATCTATATGAATCTCGCGCTCTATCTCGCTCTGTGTATCTCTCTTTCAGACTCTGGCGTTCGCCGTTGCGCGCGGAGTTGCGCATCAAAAGGTTGCGAGAGCACAGCGGGCGAAGCCGCGTTTGATATGCGGCTGATACCCGGCCACTGCCAGATTTAATATTCCGTGATTGGTCGGCCATAGGTGATGCACTTTGTACTGCTATACTCTGTTGCCTCCCCCCCCCCCTCCCCCTCTGCCAAACCCCACGTCGCGATGATGACTCGCGTCGGGACGGATTGTCAGGGTTGCCGGAAACCGAAATGCTCGCTTTGCCATGGCCTAGGGTCTTAATTATGTATACTAGTGGATTTCACGGATATTTTGAGAATAATCGATACTTTTTCCTTTTTTAAATTGCGTTTCATTATGCGAAGATTGTACGAACAGGAATTATTAATTCTGTGGTATATTTTATGCCGCAGGTTTAACAGCTATTTAGTTATCGTAAACGTTGGTTTGTCCATATTTTTGGATTTTTTTATGATCCCGACGCTTTTGTCGTTATTCCGTCGACGCGTTATCGGCCATCAAATCAGCGAGGAACTTCTTATAAATTCGCAAGAGCTCGTGTGATTTACCGTCTGAATAAAAATAATTTACACTCGTAAAAGAGCGCGGCGCGCGCGCGCGCGCCGAGATTTATGCACTTTAAAACAGTCCGCAAAATATGACGTACGGCTTTTACGAGGCCTAATTTTATTCCGGGCTTAAATCACCGTCTTCCATTTCCGAGAAACAAAGTTTACTTTCTTTTGTTTTTATAAAACTATCCGAGCTAATCGACGTAAAAAAATCTAATTTTCATGTTCCCCTTCTCAGTCTCAGTTGATGCCAACATTGCACAGAGTTTAAGCAACAGCCATATCTCCGAATGAAAAAATAAGCACTCAATTACAGGAGCGATCCATTTCGAGATCGCGTCCCTGGCTAAACTTTTGATCTGCGCCAGCCGAGAACTTTCAATTGTCCGCACAGAGTACACAGCCGTCCGTCACACCCTCCCCGCTTGGCCGCGTCTGGGCAAAAAGAGCCTCGGCTACCAGGAAGCATTGACGATGCCATTCCCAGCGGACACGAGTGTGCGCTCGCGCGCGTCGAGAGAGAGCGAGCGAGAGATAAAGGCTCTCGGTATTAGAGCTGTTGAGGACAAATCGAGGGTTAAAAGACTATCGGTAAACAAGCGCGAGCGTATAGGCCGATGTCTATCTAAGGGACACGCGCGCCTCCCCCGCCCCGAAGGATTATAGCCCTAATTTTGGCCTGGGCCACCCTTCTCCCAGCCCCGCCATTCACTTATAACAGCCCTCTGAATGCTAAATCATGTTTGAAGCGCGCGCACCCGCGTCTATATAGGGAAGAGCAGAGGCTAATGCGCGCTGGTATTAATGATCAACCGAGAGAGCGAGCGAGTCTTCTTCGCTTTGTCGGGACGATTTTCACGACTCCGCTCCGACGCGCGCGCTCACCTCCCCCCCTTATCCTACGCTTGTCCCCTTTACAGTTGTCTTTCGTGAAGTACTGATCGGTGTAGAACGTCAAGTTGGAGGATAAATGCCTGATTTTAATCAGGTATACACACACGCACGCGAGGGTCCCTGCTTATTCTCTGTGTCTCATACTCTGTATTCGTGGAAGTTTCTTATTATATTACGGCTATTTGTAATACAAACGCGATAAGAGTAACTCGAATGGCGCATTTCGCGAGTAAACGTTCGACGCGTATAACCAGCAGTGTAGAAAAAAAGTTAAATAAAAAATATAAGGTCTGGATACACGCGCTCTGAAGCGAGCGCAAATTAAAAGATTAGTAAGTGGCTGGTACAGTGTTCGTCGGCTAAGAAAACGTTTGTTTCTCTCTCTCTCTCTCTCCGCGAGGCAGCCGCGCACAGCCTCGTTAAAACTCGTCTAATTCGAGCAAAACGTTACCGCGAAAAAAGAGCCCTCGAACAGACACGAAAACCAGAGAGAAAAAGAGAGGGAGTCTGGCGCGGGGGGCCGCGAAACTGATAATGCCCGAGGAGTAGAGGCAAGAAAAAGGTGCGCGGGAGTAAGCGTCAAACTACCGAAAATTAAACGTGCCCAGAATGCTCGAGGGATGATTAGCACACTGCGGGGAGAACATTCGCATACGCCCGCTTCTTTTTCTCAGGCGCGCGCGCACACACAGACGCAGGTGTGTATTGGGGAAGGTCGAGCTGCTGCTGCTACACCCGCCTCTCTCTCTCTCTCTCTCCTTAACCTTTAACCACCGTGCGTGTGTACTACTCCTCCTCCTCCTCGGAACATTCGGGGGGCCGGTGAGAACGAGCGGAATGTTCGGATTAGGAGGGGGGGGGGGAGGGAGCTTACCGCGGCGCCGGCGCGTAATTATAACGCGTCGGCGGGGATTTTTCGGCCGCACACGCAGTCCGCGGCATATTGTGTGTAGGCAGAGGAGGACCGCGAGACTTATCCCACGGATCGCGAGGGATGAAGCAGATTAGGCGGTAACGCCTTGAAGGCTCGGGAGAGAGAGCCTTCCGGGGCTTACCTCTGGTTTTACGTTCGGCCGCCGGGGGTTAATTGACCCCCACTGTGAGCGCGCGCGCGCGCGCCTGGGCTCGCCCTTGGATATGGGATAGATTCCTGTGCAACGCGAGTTGGAAATTGCTCGGATGAATATTTATATCGGGATTGCGTGCCGAGTGCCTCGATTCGAGTTTACTTTGTTGTTCTGATGTGCATTTGGGCATGAGTATACGCATGCTTAGCTTGGATTTTGTTTTGCGAAGAATTATTTTTTTTAATATTAATTTTAAATAACTAAGTTTGTCTTTTTTCTTCGTCAACAATACTTATAAGTGATATTTTTAAATAAATAACTTCCCAATAAGTCCTTTTAAAAATAAAGTAATATTAATCGCTTAATAATGATACGGGTTTAATAAAAATCAAATCAATCTAAAAGTCGTATAGAGAGGGGGAAGAGGGGGGAAGAAAAGGGAAAGGGAGGGAGGGGGAGAGAGAGAGAGAGAGAGAGAGAGAGAGAGAGAGAGAGAGAGAGAGAGAGAGAGAGAGGACGAAAGAGCGAGTCCATCGACAATTAGCAAATTACAAGGGAAACGATGCATTTCGGGTTGTTAAAAGGTTCGGCTCATCCTACCTTCTTTCTCCGTCTCTCCTTCGTCCTTGCGAAATGTGCAACCCTGTCTCGCCGATCTCTCTCTCCACACACATACATAACCCCTCACACACGCACGTGTATATTATAAGGATTAGGAGGACGGCTGAGGAGAGGGAGGAAAGAAGCAAAAGTGAAGGGTTCGTCGAAAGGAGAGAGAGAGAGAGAGAGAGAGAGAGAGAGAGAGAGAGAGAGAGAGAGAGAGAGAGAGAGTTTCGTGTTTCTCGGATCCTAAAACCGTAGATCATGATAATTGTGAGAACAATACCGCAGAAAATTTCACGCTGCGCCAAAGCCAAAGATTCGCCCCTCCTCTCCTTCTCCTCTCTTTCTCGTATTTCATCCTCTGAGCTTTGGATGCTCTATACTCTTTTCGAATGTGCGGCGTGAGCGCGTGTATGTGTTGCCTATAAATAAATTATATCGATTTTATATCGGACTGAAAACAAATAATTAAATCCTCCCTCCCTGGTTTGTACACGTATCAACGATGAGCTTTCCTCACTTTCGGCTTTATCGTTGCTTGGCTTTTTCGCACCTTTAGGTTTGGTCTTTCCAAAATGCTTCTATTTTTTTTTCCTATAAATTGTAAAGGATATTTCGTTTTTAATAAAAATAAATCCAGATTTTGTCTTAAAGTTATAAAAAATCTCACTCTCGATAATTCCAAAATTTCAGACGATTCACTTTTGATAGATTAGCCAATAAATAAGTGTAAAGCGTTTACACATACGCTCCCTCTCTCCTCTCTCTCTCTCTCTCTCTCTCTAAGCATCAGAAAAATCACCAACTAAATAACAGCCCAATAAAGATTACGACCAATTATCCCCGTTATACGCGCAGCCCCTTCGCTAAAGCATGATAAATAAGCGCTTTATGAATTCTCACGCGTTCCTAATAACACCAAAAATTCACCGTCCCCTTCCCCTGAAAAAAAAAAATAATAAATCTCTCACTCATCACGCAGTTCATAAATCGCCCAAAGCTTACCAAGCTGCGCGCAGCTTAATCGATTCCGTGCCCGCAGTACTTTACATGCCATCTTTCTCACATACACGCACTCGCGTGTGCGCGCACGTCGGCCGAGATTTTTCTTAACGAGCGACG
Organism: Anagyrus pseudococci; assembly: GCA_030522585.1. NCBI lineage: Eukaryota > Metazoa > Arthropoda > Insecta > Hymenoptera > Encyrtidae > Anagyrus > Anagyrus pseudococci. Next base: position 13,257 of record JAPYYQ010002965.1, on the reverse strand, counting down.
TCTTGGCGAAATTCGCACCAAGGCAGATGAAAAAGAGAAAAAGGGTAATAGCGCGACGACGCTCGTCATTAAGCCTACTGTACACGAGTTTCGACGCGTGTACCAGTCTCGACCCCGTCCCCGTGGGAGATACAGAGAGAATAAGAGAGAAGCCAAGATTTCGGTGACTTTAACCTTTCTTCCATCAGGGGCGGTGAGAGCAGCCGGAGACTCGGTTGGGAATGTATAATCACCAGGCATAAAACTCGCGTAACCATAGCGCTCTCGGAATGGCAGTTCTGCTGCCGGTCGTCTGCGAGTGTCTGGACACACCGGCTGCTGCGTCTCCGGCTATGTAGTAGCAGCCCCAGTCTCTCGCGGGTCGTCGCACTCGGGGCCGCGGCGACGAGCGCACGTTCCCATCGATCTCTCCTCCCCCTCTCGCTCTCTTCTCACCCGCGCGCGTTCGTCGAAAGAGCCGAGCGCGCCGATATTCGGCACTGGCCGCCTCCGCGCCGACCGTTTTACGTCTTTTTCTCTTTCTCTCTCTCTCTCGGCTGCTATTTTTTTTCTCTCTGTTTCCTCCCTTTTTTTCCCTTCCACCGCCAAATTGCCACCGTCCCGACGTTAGGCTCCGGCGTTCCGGCTCGCTCACCCCCCGGTCTCCTCCGTTTCTCGCGCTTTCTCAGCAATAAAACGCGCCGATAACGAGCCCGGAGAGAGAGAGAGTCGCACGACTGTGCTCTGGGACACGTATAGGGACGGTCTCTGCCTTGGATTTTCGCCTTTCTCATCCCTTGGGAGGGCTGTTTTCGCCAAAACCTCTGGCTTTTCCATTTGTCCCTTCTGGTTTTCCTTGGCGCAACGACATTGACGCTTCGCTGGCTTTGCGGTCGTCATCGCGGAAAAGAAGACTCTCTCTCTCTCTCTGTCAACGCTCGTTGACTTGATGACTCTTTTTTCTCCGAGGCTCCATCCGTTCCCGTGGCCTTTTCTTTTTACAACCTTTCCTTCTCTCTTTCTCGAAGGCTTAAACAGGGCGCCCCCTCCTTCTTCCCCTTCCCGGCGGTCAACAAAAGTGAACTACTTACGGAGCTTTATTGAGTTTCTCACGAGGTACTTACCTCATTGCGTATTTTCGCTTTGGTCCTTTTTTTTTTATCTTCTTCTTTCGTTTGAGAGAATCTATTATTACCTGCGCTCACGATTATTAACCACCATTGGCGGGTATAAAAATTTCGCTTGAAAATTGAAATTTTGCGGTAAATCGTTGTAAATACCGTTTACAACGGTCTTTTTCAATGAAACCCACACGCGTATATAAAACGCGATAAAATAATAATCACCTACATAAATCGGTAAGCAATCAATCAGAAACGCGGCAACAAAACGCGCGCGGTCCACCGCGCGGGGCTACTGTCGTAACCACGTCAGCCTAAATCCATGAGAAATTTCATGATAATCGTCATCCATTACAGTATCAGACATGCACTCGTGTGTGCGTAATTCCCAGACTATCTCTCTCTCTCTCTCTCTCTCTCTCTCTCTCTCTCTCTCGCTTGCCCTTTCTCTCTAGGGTGTAGGTATGCGAAATTTAGATAATACCTATCTGCATATCATAGATATAATACTAAAATGATCCGGCGGCGCCGCCATCTGTCATTTCGGGGATTGTTAACTCGGTTAGCTCACGCATATCAAATCGTGACCGCGGCGTATATAGTCTCGGCTGTAGTCGGGAGGGAGGGGGGCTTATACGTATGCGAGAAACGGGCAGCGCGCCCCGCTAATGCGATTTGGATAGACGGAGAGTCCTGTGGGACGCGTTAGCCTCTCTCTCTCTCTCTCTCGGAGTCGTCGCGCGACTACTCTCGCTCCCTCGGATGCTCCACGGCGCGCCGGCCATATGCATATGTAAATATTGTGACCGACCGCGACGAATCGACGAAAAATTGCGCTCGCGTGTGCGCAGCGACGTTGTTGTAGGTTGCGCGGTGTAGCCCTGAGAAAAAAATTTTTTGTGCGTCTGTGCATACTCCGCGTTTGGTGCGGACGCTCACTTTTACGAGGGGGTGAAGAGATAGGGTACAGAGAGATTTAAATTTTTTAGGAGCCCGATGAATCTATTTCTCTATCGTTGCCTTTTTTTTACTCTTTTTGTAGTTTCCGAGAAAATGAAATAATCGATCGTTTTTTATGTTGACGGTTTAATGATAATTTTCATTATAAAGTTATCTATACGAAATATGTACATGATCTTCATTTCTAGATTTTTTTTAGATAATTGTATTTTCAGAGCTTTCGTTGAACAATCAACCAACAAATGAAAATAAATTTGATAAACGTTATACTGGACAAATCGCGCTAATCCCAGCGATTTTTGTACCCTATTTCCTTATGAAAATCTCGTATAGTCCACAAGATCCAAGGCAACAAAGTTCCACAATCGCCGGTAATGATAAACCAAAAATCGATGGCCACACAGAATAAACGTAAAATAGCGCCACGAACATACTAACGCTGTAGCCAAAGAGCAAGAGAGAGAGAGAGAGAGAGAGAGAGAGAGAGCGCGGCGGGCTAACCGAATTACGGCTAATCAAATAACCCGCTCACGTGGGCCGAGCCGAGAGACAGGGGGCAAGCAAGAGAGAGAGAGAGATAGAGCTGCCGCGCGCGCGCACGGAATTTTCCTGAACGAATTCCTTCCACGTCGGCTGACGCGTCTTGCGCCCGGCCGGCTCTTGTTCGCGCGCATTAGCCGGCAGCGTTGGAGCTAGCAAGCGCTAGGGATGATCCTGTTAACGGGATCGGGGGCTTAGCTGCTACTGCTGTTGCTGCAGCCCCGGGAAAACGACGCGGGCCTTGTTATTGCCGACCCCTGTACACACTCGCGCTCTCTCCTCTTCAGCCTCGTGTATACGCGGATCCTTTGGGACTGAGGATTTTCGCTGCTCTGTGTTATAGACTGGAGGGGGGTAGGCAGGCCAAGGCGTGTTTTGTGTAGCCAAGACTACGGGCTTTTTCTTAAATCGATGAAAACGACGATCGAACCCTTTTGTGTTTTTCACGTAGATTTCACCAATTATATCGACGGCGAGCTTTGCTCTCTCTCTCTCTTTGCGTGGCTTATCTCGATCGTGAGAAACTTGGTTTTAGGGTTTTTTTGGTTGTAATCTCGTTATAAAAACTAAAGTTCATTTATTACTTGAGTATGTTTATAATAACACCTCGACGTAAACTAAAATGGCATAATTAGAAAAAAAAAGAACAGAGCAATGCAGATAAATATATAGAAAAGAAACTAATTTCGCAATAAGCAAGTTAAACAAACACTCGTGCCGTGAGCCCGTATCAAAAGCCAAAGCGCAGCTTTACCATAGAGCTTTCATCAGTGGCATTATAGGAGAAGGAGAAAGGGAGAGAGTATACGAACGCGTTAATTTCAAGTTTTTCATCTCGAGCGCGTAAGCAGTAGGTAGTCTCGAGATCGCTCGCACCAGGGCTTTGTGATCCAGCGGTCCGTGTGATTGCCGAAGTTCGGCTAGCTAGGGCTGGTGAAAGGGGGGATAGCCGCGTGCTCCGGACGTCTCGTCGGACGGCTCGTGTACGCTTCGCCGGACAAAGGCGGTAGCCGCGGTAACGCGATCCACTTCCCAAGCCTTTGCTCTCTCTCTCTCTCTCTCTCTCTCTCTCCTGCTCTTGCTGCTGTATATATATTTTCTAACGATGATAGCGATGATGATGCTCGTTTGGTAATCGATGCAGTCCTGTATATTCTTGTGTTACCGCGCGATAATCTTATTGCCGGACAGGAGTCTACGTGACTTCGCTAAAATAAAGACGAGAAGATGCGAAAGAAACTTGAAAGCTTATGAAATTTCCCCCAAGTGAAAAGAGCATGCTCTTGGGAACGCGGAATAAATTATTTTATCCGATGATGTCGTGGGATGAGGTAAAAATTTTGTTTGAAATTGGGCAAATGTGTACTATATCGAAATTAAAAAGTTGTTAACTATTTTGTCAGTAATCAAGGGATAACTTAACGGTTTAGCCAGATTAAAGCAGTATCGGAGAAGGGGGGGGGGTTAACCTTGCATTTCCACAACGTGAATATAGAGTAAGAGGGAAAGAGCCGTGACACGTACGAGGGAATGTGAAATCAGCATTTTCGACAGATGGCCTGAGTGAGGGAGAGAGAGTTTCCAGAGAGCTACCGAGAGAAGCTCTACGGCGACTCGATTTTTCGCCTCCGGCTGCATCGGCCCCCGATGGAAAAGTTGCGCCCTGAGTGCTCCACCTTGTTTTTCAGCGGCGCACATGTTTCCCGGGGAAATTAAAAACGAAAAAAGAGGGAACGAAAGAGAGAGAGAGACGGATCGAGTGGGAAAGCAGGCGAGTACGTGATTTATATCCCTATAGCAGCTTTCCTACTTTGGAAGCTGTTTAACACAGGCGGCGAGAGAGAGAGAGAGAGAGAGAGAGAGAGAGAGAGAGAGAGAGAGAGAGGCTGAAAAGTGCCGTGCAAGTCGGGAATTCATTTATATGCTGGAAAATCAAGGAACGCGGACTTTTGTGAAAGGAAGTTTAGAAGAGAGAATTTTTGAAATATTGTCGCGTGCGTGTGCGTTGCTGTGTAATTTATACTTGTAAAAAACAGCTTTAGATTATCGTTTATACGAAGGAATATTAAAATTTATTCAGGTAGTTCTTTTTAACGATTATTATAAAACGCGCTACGGCAAGAACAATATAGTAGCTGTAAGTATAGTAGCAGTAGGAAAAAGCGGTATTTAAAAAAAATCCGAACCCCAAAGGCGAGGCGAGGCCCGCGAGTTGTCCGACTTTCTTACTTACCTTATTTATCGCGCTGGAAATAAACGAGATTTCGAAGGCACTGCTCCTCGCGAATCCGGAAAGTTAATTGCATGCATAATTGAATCTCTTTTATCCGAGAGTTAAACGGCCCAGACTTGCGCGAGAAAGAAAGACGAGAGGCAAGTTGGAAAAAAGCAAGCGAGCACACATACACCCGCCTACCTACCTTTTCGCATTCTTTAGCTTGGCACTAATTAAAGTAAGTTTTTCCAAGAGAGCGAGAGAGAGAGAAGCTCGTGCCCCCCCCCCCCTTAGCCCCGACTGTCTTTTCCCTCTCGCGCGCTATGGAAAAATAAAAAGGGAAGAGCAAGCGGTAAGAAAAGGGAAGGTGGAGGGGGATGGTTGAGTTATCCGGCTTTGAAGTGCCGGGCCCTCCGCCAATTTAGACGTTAAAGAAAACTGTTTTTCCGTTTTCTTTCGCTCCTGCAAGACGCTGGATTAGTCTGGGGCGGCCTCGAGAAGGGAGACCCAGAGAGTTACAATTACTTTGCGAGATAAAGTTTGCCTTCGTTACGCCGGGGCGCGGTTTCTCCTTTCTTTGTATCATGCAAAGCAAAACGGGCCGCCGTCTTCTCTTGCTCGAGCCCTCCTTCCAACTCTCTCTCTCTCTCTATAGCTTTTTCCTTCTCTTCTGGTCCCCTTGCGATTCTTTCTTCGCTGCTCTGCGCTTGCTCGCTCCCTTCTTTGCCGATTTAGGTAGCGTAATTGTCGTGACAAGATTACGCTCTCTCTCCTTTTCTGGCTTTGTTATTGTCTATCAAGGATGAATTGCTTCTTCAAATACTTAACTCCGCAGGGCCGAGTTGTTGTTGTTGTTGTTTTTTGTCCTTCAAATATGGTCTAAAATTAAGAAAATCATCTGTTACTTTATTTACCGCTACACCGTCAATAACTTAACGAGCGTCGTTAAGCACAACAACGTTCTACGGCCGAACGAAACCCCGTAATTTTCCCTAATGTAAAATTTTTTCTCGGCCCAAGCAAGACCCAACCCAACTGCGGCTGCTACACATCGCGTTATCCTCCCTCATAAATCGAGAGCCTATATCCCGAATCTCCGATAAACAAAATCCGGCACTTGTTAATCCTCTCGCGCCTCCTCGCGCAAGACTTCACCGGGCCCGACACGCACTCTTGAATTACGTGCAAACTCACGCTCGCAGAGCGAGAGAGAGAGAGAGAGAGAAAAGAGAGCGGCGAGTAGCAGGGCCCCATGAATCACGGCATTTACACGAAATTCCAAGCGGCTGCTGCTGCTGCTGCTGCCGAGCGCGCATAAATTTTGCAAGGCGCAATTTGCGCTTAGAGAGCACTCGCTCGCGCTCTCTCTCTCTCTCTCTCTCTTTTGCCGGAGCTGCGGGACCGAGAGCATTACCGTTCGGGCGACATCGCCGAGTATGTGTAAGAGAGACGCGCCATGTGGCCGGCCGAAGCGCCAATTTCAATGCTCCATTGTTATGATTTATTGCGGCCCCGCGCGCGCGCACTTTCACCCTCTGTACCACGAGGCCTCCGGCGAGTCGGCGAGTAAAATGCAAAGGAGCCGGTGCACATAAGAACGACAGAGATGGGGGAAGGGATGATGCCTTGCGGGAAATGCGTTAGATCGCCGTGACATTAGTCTCCGTACGGTGATCGCGAGCGGTGAAATCAGTATCGCGAGAGCTTTACAACTCGCAAATCCAAATATCGGGAAGAACGAAAAAGCTGGCAACAATACCGTTCTATCCACACGGTGTACTCGCTGCAGTACGGGCCAGAAAAACAAAAATGCACGCATCGAGTCCAGAGAGCCTGGCGAACGGGGGGGGGATCGTTACAGGAGACACGAGAGGAGGGAAAATGACGGTGGTCGGTTCGCTTCGTGGCTTTCGGGCTTGCTCATCAATTTGAGAACTGGCGCTTGGAGAGAGGTGCGGCACGCGTACAATGTCGCCCCGGCGGTAGGACCAGCCACGACGACGAGCGCCACTTGGCACGTATAGAGGCCTATTGCTATATATGGCACAGAGTGTGCTGGCGCGGTAGCCGAGAGAGCCCCCTGCCTCTGCCCCGTCCAATTATACCCAGCGCCAGCTCTCGCGGGGGGTCCGGCCGATTGTTCAGCCCCCATTGTTTAGCCGACGCGTGATTGCACGCATTGTTGCCAACCGCGAGCACGCCTCTGCTCCGTCTCTACCGGCAGCTCTCTCCCACTCTCTTGTTATACGCTGCGAGATAGCGACTACCGAACGCGATTGTTGTGCCGCATGAAAGCCTGATGTTTCGGTACGTGAGAGACTACAGCCGAAGATTTCGTCGGTGTAAGGAGGATTGATATGTATATGTTGGGACTGGGATTCGAAGACATTCTCGGAGTGCGCCTGAAACGCGAGAGACTGTAATTAACGAAACCGAGAGGTGTCACGCTCTCTGTGGTGTACACGCATATGGTCTTTGCTCACTGGAACATGATTCTAGGTTATTCCGGCTGGGTGCGATAGCGCATATGGCGTGTGGTTGGAAAAAAAACAGCTATCCGGACCCTAAAGTCAAAGGCTAATGATACTCTGCTATTACGGCTTTTTTCCCTCTCGTTTTACATCTCCGTATCATTACGATGATACGACGCCCGCTGTGACATGTGACGGTGTAAAATGTGTTTAACAATCGAAGCGATAAATGTTTGGTATTTTTTAAAAATGCGTATTGCTTTATCTATAAACACAAAAAAAACATCCGTACTGGTATAGTTTTTTTTTTCACCAGAAAAATCCGCTTCCTTTTTTTCGAAGAGATCGCAAAGTCGCCGAGCAGGACTGTATACCTACAAATATCATTTTGTCACACAGGCCAATCTCTAGTAGCGCGACCACCTCGTTTGTTTTTGTTCCTTTTTTTTCACCGTCGATTTTGACATACACGTCGGGAATGGCAATAGATATACACAGCGAGAGCGTCAAACGCGATTTTTTTTCAATCGCGCGTCACGCTGCGGAGTATAGAGAGATAGCGATACATCGCGAGAGTGAATTTTCAATCAGCGGTATATTTTCTGGGGGGAGGAAAAAGAGCAGGGAGGGGGAGGATCGTGGAAGGGAGGGTGGAGACGTCAAACGCGAAGAGTGAGCCGCTTTCTCTCGTCTGCCACGGTCAGCTGCGTCCTGCGCCGCGCAATCAGAGCTATGACGTTTTTCGATATCGCGCGCGAGAGAGAAAGAGAGAGTTGAAAAAAAGGAAATAATCGACATGCAAAAAATGTGCACCTCGATATAACTGACACCCACCGTCGTCCCTCTCTCTTTCTCGCTTTTTTCTACGCTGTCTCGAGGTATTTGCCAATTTTGAGCGTTATATCAAGGAGGCTTTAGGAAAAAAAGAGATTTTTTGTTTTAATGGATTTGTCATTTCGACTGCGGATGTTCGATGACGTTAGTAGAGTCCGAGTTTCGTCAACATTCCAATTTATAACGGCAAAGTTGACGTGCACCGCGAAACTAGTTTTACTTTAGATAGACCACGGTAAATATTGCTCCCCATAACTGCGTCCTGTACGATAACGTACATTTTTTTGTTCTCCCCCTCCATAAACTTTCGGTGTATTAGCCAGGCTCTCGTGCGCAGTTGCAGGGAGTATCGGGAACTTTAAGTGTCTCGAAGTGGGAGTATCTTAAAGCAGTTCATTATAACGCGTCGAATACGCAAGAACGCGAAACGATATTCCGAAAAAAATTTTCTTTTTTTTTGTCGACCTCGACGCGTATACCATCTATGAGCGCGCGTTCTACCCTCCGCTTAGGTTGTGTCCCTCTAGCCCTAGGGCTCGAATGGTGTGTTATAACGTCGCCTCATAGAATAAAGATCCTTTGACAAAATTGTCTCTTGGGAAATGCGGTAGGGACGGGCGCGCGACCATCAGGAAATGAAGGAACTACGTTAGGATATTGCGTTATTGCGAAGACAGCAAGCTCTCGCTCTTTCTCTGCTACAGTCTGGGAAATATATGTAACGGCTGACCTGTTCTTCGATCTTGCCTAGTCGTCGAATTTTTTTTTCCTTTCTTTATTTTTCCCCGATGTACGACAATACAGGTTGAAAATATTCCGTTTAATAAATAAAAAATATAGAGGGCATACTCGAAGACGTTTACGTTTTGATTGCAATAATTCGATTAACACAAAACACCTGGCCGACTACACAAATCAACAGGAGGAAGGGTCATCGTTATAGCGTATACACGTCCTTCAGCACTTGAATCATCACGGCGACGGTGCTAATTCAATTGGAAGAGAGAAAAAGAGGAAATAAAAAGGTTAGACAAGGGCGACCGCGTGTTGGTAGTAGCGCCGGGCGTGATCGCCAAGCCGACGACGGGAGCGAACACGCGCGCGCCGGGGCCCGCGTGTCCGCGTGTAATTTAGAGTACTGATATATGGGGCTCTCAGTGGGCGGTTGCCCACCACCCGCGGCTTGCTCGCGTGGCTCCAGCCTCCTCTTTCTCCTTTGCCTCGTTTCCCCCTCCCGGCCCCTCTTGCCTTTTTCAATTTGCGTCCGCGCTTCTTTCGCGCTGATTGGAACTTTCGGCGGCCAGACGGGGTTGGTGCGATTTTTCGGATTGTATATTTTAAAACGCATTGTTTGACGTTTTTTGTGAATGCTTTTTTCTTTCAATTTTTACATGGAATATTTTTGGATTTAGATACGATAGGGAATACGCTTTGTTTTTGAAAATGATCGTATCGCAGGATTGATTATAGGATGATGTCGAATCTGCTGGGCAGATGTTTCGGATATTAAAATGTCCTTGAAAACAGCAATCTGAATTTATCAGCTGCAAAAAAGTCGCGCGCGTGTATACAGGCATAAATTAAAACTTGGTATCGTGACGAGTCGACATTCGGTCTGAATTTTCTTTTCTGTGTATGCACCAGCTTTCGGCCGCGATTTACGATCTCTTTTTTGGCCACATTGTCAAAACCCCCAGCAGAGCACCAACGTATCGCGCGTCGATGTGTGTATATATTTTACCCTGGAATTTTGCTCTTTTTCTTCCGAGACGCGCAAGCCTCTCTTTCTCGTTTATTTCGCAAGTATATCCGAATGCGCCGAGATTTTCTCGCGCGGCGAGATTTATGCGCGTTTCAGCGATGCGTTTTTTTGTTGTTGTTGTTGAAAAATTCGAGCGATGCATCGAGAACGGTCTTTTCCCTTGGTAGAAATTATAATTACACGCTGTAGCCCCGGCGTGTTATAAATATTTTGCGATATTAATCAATTTAATTAATATAAGATTTTATAGTTGGGTAACATTCAATAACAACGTAAAATATTCGAGTCGTCAATTTGAGGATCTTTAAATACTTTATACCCTTTTGTATATAATTTTTTGCAAAGTAAACATAAAAAATGAAAAAACGTCTTTTTTCTTAACTATAGGAAATTTATCCGTGTAAGAATCCAATCGCAATGATAGTCCGTCCGTTATTGAGTAATAAAACGATCCTCGCGTCAGATATTACACAACTTTGCTTGAATAATTCATAGTTTCATCAAATATCAACGTAAATTCATCCTTTAAATTCATAGTTCGAAAGAGTCTCTCGAGCCGCACTAGACAGATTGTTAGATCATGCAGTTTAATAATTACAAAGCGAGAGAATGAGACGAAAAAGAAAACTAAAAAATATAGAGAGAAAGAATAAGACGAGGGAGTGAGTATAGGGCGAAGTGGCGAAGGGTGAGGCTAAGAGGAGGGGGGGGGGGTTTAGCGCAGTGGCTATACGTACAAGCGCACACGCACTCGGCCAGATTCGCAAGGAGGGCTGTAAACCCCGCCTCGGGCTGTTTTCTCTCTTTCTCTCCAAGCCTCCCTCCAGCTCGTTTCCCCTTTGCCCTCTCCCCCTCCACCCCGCACTTCTCTATTTCATTTTTCTCTCGCTGCGTCGCCGCCGTCGCCCCCGTCCCCGTCTCTCAGCGTCCTCTTTCATCCCCCCGCGGATCCCACTTCCCCATCGTCCGTTATTTGCTTTCTCTCTCTCTCTCTTTCTCTCTCCCTTACTTTTACTCTCCCTCGCTTTTTTTACGCTAAATCTGTTGCTCTGCTTTGCGGCTCGCCTCTTCCGACAACTATACGCGCCTTCTGTTATTAGAAACACACCGCGCTTTGCCTCTCGAGTGCGTACACGTAGTTCGCGCTGTGTCGTTCCGTGGACGCTCGGAGACTCATCTATTTGTGCAACTCGTGTCTTAACGTTCGATAACTGTATAATATCACTCCACGCAGTTTTACGAAAATTTATCAACTTCCCCCCGGAAAAAAAGGAAACTACTCGCGCAGTGAGAAGCTCGGAGCAACCCTCGGTCCTTGGATCCGTACACGCGCGTACCCTCGCAGACACCCTCTCTCTCTCTCGTCCGAGCACTCGCTCTCTCGTCATCAGAGACCGCCCCTTGCCACTTCTTTCCACCGCTTCCCTCATTCGGGGTTAAGGGCGGCTTTCCTCCCTCTCCCCTCCTGAAACGAAACAGAAAGAGAGAGGCTGACTCTCACACTAAATTTCACCGGGCCGCATATGTATAGTTGTCTGCGCGAGAGAAGAGGGTATTCGCTACCGGCGAGCTTCCCCCCACCGCGATGGAAGGGCTACTTTGCGCTTCAGGCCCGCCTTCGGGTATTCACGCGTGTAACATAGCAGCGGCTCGGGGGGCTGTGCGGCCACGCAATCGCTGATCCGTGAACGTGCGACGTATTGACGTTGTGCTCGGGACTACTGCCTCTGGTAAGGCTTTCAAGTGGACATAAATTGTTGAATATTTTAACAAATAAGACTTCTGTAAAAAAATTTTGCAATTATTTGGAGATTTTTCATTTTTTTTTTTAATTTTCATCCGTCACTTTCACGCAAGTTGGACTGTTCGCGGGGTGCGCAATAAATAAGGCTGCTAGTTAATTTAACTTACGATCCATTTGCATCGGGGTGGTCAAGCGCGAAAGAGTCGCGAGCATAATTATTCACGCGTAAAAGGCGCACGCATGCAAGCACAATGGGGGCGCGGACATAGTCGCTGGGGGCGGGTTTCGGATAGCCCACCGCAAAGCCCCAGCTACTTGTCATCCGCATGTACTTTCGTAAATGCAATTCCAACTCCGCGCATTATCGCGCACAAGTAAAAGTTTCGTTCTCCAAGCCGGCGCGTTCCAAAGCCATTCCCACGCTGAAGAGAGAGGAAAGAAAATAATAATATCCAGCACCCGCAAGCCTTGATCATACAGAACCCATCGAGCGGCAACATTGTCAGAGACAGATACATGTATTCATCGGGCGAAATCGCAATTACGTATACTCGATGTCTCAATAAAAGCGCAATCGGCATCTCGGCAGTTCGTGAGCCCAGCGCCCCCCCCCTCTATCGCGGCAATCACAGAGATCCATCGGGCCGCAATTACTCTTACGTAGAAAGACTGAGGCCGCTTTCACCGTGTATATACAGCATAGAGAAGGGCGGCGATGCAAGAGGGGCATCTCTCTCTCTCTCTCGGCATCCCGCGCGACAGTGGCATATGCGTGCCGGTATGCGTCGCGTCTCATCTCCTGTTCCCGCGGCCGGGGTGTCTCGTGCGCCCCGCGCCGTCATAATCGGCCTCGACGAGAGAGACTTCCCCCTCTCCCCCCCCCTGCGCGTTGATCGGCCGCGCGAGCTCCGGATTCCAGAGAAATGACTGGCTAGACGCGCGTTCCCATGTTACGCCGGGGCCGGTCGCGTGCGCGCCGTTCAGATTTCGTTGCATATAGCCCTCCCTGCTCTCTCTCTCGCCTATTTTCCCGTCCACCACTTTCGTCCTTCCGACGCCTGTCGTTTCGTTCACCGGCTTCTCTCATTTGCCTTCCACTCTTTCGCTCTCTTTTTTTATTCCTTCTAAGTCTTCTTCTTCGTCTGCTACTTGCCGCTCTATCTCGCTCTCGAGTGTTGACGTTCATTATTTCGTCGGCAGCTTTAATAAGCTGCCCGATCGACACGTCGTTCTTCATTTTTTTTTTTTTCGTGAAGTGTCTTTTGCCGATAAGAGAACCGTGGGATTAATAGCTTATTAATGATTAAACAATTTGTTGCCTATCCGTCAATCTAAGAAATCATACGATCAGCTTCAAGCCTTAAGCTCCATCGATACCATTGTTTCCTAGATAAGAGAAAACTAAACTTGGAAAAACAGGCCGAGCATCCCCTTAGCGAACTTAACCTCTTCCATTCCATCGGACAGTCTAGTATGACTCTATACGCTCGTATGTATATACATATATACGCAGCAACGATGCTGCGTTCATGCGTGCACGGAGAGACTGGTTCAGTAAAAATTATGGTAGTTCCAACGGTAATCTTGGACCTCCTTGTTCGCTACCATAATTTTTATAGACAATTTCCAAA
>JAPYYQ010002964.1:0-14221 GCA_030522585.1 Anagyrus pseudococci | reverse complement strand
AGCGGTTACGGGACCAAAGCGGGGGGGAAAAGAGGGCGAGAGAGCCGAAGAGCGCGGCTGCGGCCGTCGATAAAAACGGATTCTTTGCCGACGAAAAAAAAAAAAAAAAGACACGAGCCGTGGTGTCAGTCGCAGCAGACAAGAGAGCGAAAAAAAAAAAAAAGTGAGGAGGGAGGAAAGAAAAAGGCAAGAGCGCGGCCGCGCGAAGGAAAGTGAGAGACGTCGAGGGGGGTAGACGGGCGAGAGAGAGAGGGGGGGCGTGTTATGCGACATGTACAAACTGCACACATTGTGCCTGTCCCCTTTTTCCCTCATCTTCAGAGGGTGAGAGCGAAAGAAGGAGAGGGGGAGGTAGAGAGTCGGTGGTGGTGGTGGTGGTGGCGGTGGTTGAGCCGCTGCCGCACGGGCGCACCTGATGTAGGTCGAGAATCCTTATTATTTGGAGTTGATTCCTTTGTTAGTGTCTCGTGTGCGCTCTGGCGCGAGAGACCGAGGCACGAAAGGGGTCTAATACAGTCTCTCTCTCTCTCTTTTTCTGCGCTCCAGTCGCCGGGAAAATTTCAGCAGCAGCAGCTGCTGCTCTCAACCCTCTCACCCTTCGTTAACGCTCAGCGATGTTCGCGGCAGTAAAGTAAATCGGCTCTCGAAGGTATACGCGATCGGCAGGGAAGAAAACGCGATTTGCGCGTACGATGCCTCCGAGGGGGGAGGGGAAAAAGGGCTACCGAGGGGTCTTACTATCTCGGCACACGCGGCAACAGTCGAGCCGCTACTGCCGGGGCAACTTAATTAAACCGAGCTGCAGTATAGTAGCAGCATAGCAGTTGTAGTATAGTAGGCAGCTGGAAAACGTGAGGAAAAAAAATAACGCCGAGGGACACGAGAGATAGAGGCGAAGAGAGAGAGAGAGAGAGAAAGAGCTGCATGACGACTCGGTGGCAAAGGGCTGCAAAGAGAAAAGTTGGAGAGCAGCAGCCGCCGCCGCTGCTTGGAAGAATAGGAAACTCTTGAGGTCAAGGGTTCCGTTGTGCCTCGGAGACCTCCTAACGAGGAGGAGCGACGACTGCTCGCCGAGGCCGAGAAAGACCGAGTCGCCGAGTTGGCGAAGAGGAGCACTGCCTAGGCCTCTCTCTCTTTCACTCCTCGCCGCGATGCCCGGCCAATTTGTTTTATTAAGCTCCGCTGCAAGAAACACGTAGGCGGCGGACCCCCCTCCGTGTACACGCGCACTCACACACACCTTCTTCCTCCCTTTTCCTCGGGCCAGCGCGCCTCGTCACGCGTAGTCGCCGCTACAGCCGCCTCCTCCACCTATGCCCATAGGTCTTGCTTAGTTCTGCTCTCCTTTTCGCGCGCCAAGGAAGAAGAGAACTCGAAGCGAGGGCTCGAGGAAGGGGGAGGGGAGGTATATACGAGGGAATTTTATTAGGCCGTCATCGCGGATAAACGCCGGCCGGACGCGTGCGGCTCGGGTCTCTCTCTTTCTCTCTGTTTGCCTTTACTCCGACGCGCCTCGGCGCTCCCCTAGCCCCTCCTGTACCCCGTTGGCTCTCCTCTTGTGTACACCTCGGCCGCGCGCAGTCCATTAGCCTGTGCTGGTAATCTAACGCGCTCGTCTTCCTCCAGTCTTCTCTCCTCCTCCTACTGCACACATACAACTCCAAAGCCGTAGAGCGGCCTATGGCGTTTCGGAATCCGAGCGTTCGCGCGTGCTCATTAGCGCCGATATAATGTGAGGGCCGCATCCGGCGGGCCGTCGCCGCCGTCGATGCTGCTGCTCTGCTCTCCTGTATACCATGCCGGGTTGCTTTTTCCTTTTTTTTTTTTCATTCGACCCGAGGCTTTATTTACTCGGGTGCGCATAGACGGGAACAGCCGCTCTTTCTCTTTCACTCTTCCCCCCGGCTACCATGAGCGGCAACGCCACCGCCACTGCCTTTAATCCAATTAAATCGACATAGCCGAGAAAGGTCTACGCGTGTGTGCTCGGTGTATGTGGGTGTCTGTGTGTGCTCGCGTATTTCGCGGCAACTGTCGTGGGACGCTATATTTCCGAGCGCCAAAGTTTTCCACAAAGCTCAAACGTGGGGCAGAGAGAGAGAGAGAGAATGAGGAGAGAAACCGGAGAGGGGACCGCGCTTGATGGAGTTTGCGAAAAAATTCGAAAACGCTCTTCTGCAAAGACAAATGCGGTGAGTCGGTGACTTTGTTTTTTTTTCGTTCTCCGGCTATTCCGAATGCCGGGACTAAGGTAAATTAATAATCGAGTTTGCCGGTGGTACGTGTGTGCCAGCAGAGAGCGGGGGATGCCTGGGAAAACGCTAGATAGTGAGACAGCAACAAGCGATTTGCCGAGCATCTGAATTTCGAAGTTTTGATGGCATTAATTACCGGGGGAGGGGGGCGAATGGAAAGAGGCGCTCGAATTTCGTTACGCAACTCACTGAAGTAGGGTAGCGAGAGAAGGGGGAAGGGGAGAGGTCGCGTTTTATTGCATCACTTTGAAGCATCAGCAGTGAGTGAAATATATAAGCAAGCGAGCTATCTCTCTCTCTCTCTGGCGAAAACTGTGATATTCCAGTGGGTCTGGCAAAGTGTGCCAGAGGCCTTCGCCCCCCACGCGCGCGCTCCGGCTACTCCATCGGCGCGAGTCCCCGAAGAGAGCAGCTCGCTCGCGTAGCCAAGATATCCGCGAGCGGAGTCACGGTGGTAAAGAGGGCCCCCGCCAACGCTGCCCCGTCGTCCGGCCTCCCGTAATTCATTAGCAGACTCGCGCACGGGCGTTATGGCACGCAGAGCGTAACGTCGATAGCGCGAGCGCGGAGGAGGGAAAGCGCGACGAGAAGAGGTGCGTGTGCGCGCCCCCGTGTAGCCTGGGTACACTTAATGGGCGCGCTCCGAGAGAAGAGCCGCTGGATGGCAACGCGCGCGCTCCTCCGATGAGCAGTATGAAGGCCTACGCTGTGTGCGCCACCGTAAAACTCATGCCCCGGCACTTGCCGCGTTTCATTTCGCCTAGGCCCGTCGTCGTGTAGCGACAGCTTGATTTACGAATGTGCTCAGCGCCGACGCTGGCAGCGACCGCGTAATGAGCGCGCGTGCGGAGAGCCTGGAAATAAAAAAAAAAGAAAAAAAAGAAAACAGAAACGCGAGCAGCCGAAGCACGAGTCGGCGATGTCATCGTCCTTATACCCCCGCGTGGGCCGCCCCCGGCGAATGGCTCCCCCCTCCATCGTTCTCTCTCTCTCTCTGGCGCTGGTACCCCCCGGCACGTAGAAGCCGCGGGAGGCCGTCTGATTCTCATCACTCCGTCGTCACCTTTTGTGCCCGCGCGACAGAGAGAGAGAGAGAGAGCCCACCCCCCACCCTCTTTGCCTTTGCTTGCGCGAGCGAGCGACGATGATATCGATCGAAGGCGATATACGAGAAGGCGACGAAGGCGCGCCGCCGCCAGCGGTGTACGGCCTGGCCGACGACGACGAGGACGGCGGTGGCCCTCTGCTGCTTCTGCTACTACTCTACAGCGGCGATCGAAGAAAAAACTAGGTCTTATTTTCCTTTATCTTCCCTTCGCCTCGTCCTCCTCCTCCTATTGCGGCCCTATACACCTTTTCTAAAGCGAATCATAAAAATCGAATTTCACGCCGCTGATTTCGTATTATTTACGACTACTCCTCCTCTGCGCGCACCTTCGATTTTTCTTTCATTTTCAACCGCCTCCCCGTCCGCCACCCACTCACTCACGGCTTTTAGTTACGTTTGCGCTCTATAGTTGCTCTTGCTCCAGACTACTGATTTCATTTGGCAGCAGGCAAGAAAAAAAAGGGGGGTAAGGTCGCTAAGTTCTCGTTTTTTTTATTTATCAGTCAAGAGAGAGAGAGAGAGCCCCGCCACACCACCGAGGGCGATGCATAAAACATGATGTTGTATATCGCTTTTTCGAATCTCGACGAATCAAAAGTTTGCTGCCTCCTATCGGAGCGGGAAATCTTGCAAGTTTCGACATTTTCAAGTATAATTACTTTCGGATTTTTCTCATTTGCACGGATTCAAGGGAGAGAGAGCTGTGTGTTGCTCGATTAAATCAAAAGGGTTGATATTTAGCTGTAGAGAGGAAAGAAAACGTTTGTTCGGTAGGTAATGTGCGGCTAGAGGGTGGATTGAATCGCAGAGAGAAGAAAGAGCGAGAGCATAATATAAGCGATCGTGCAATCCAGCGCAATAAGTCACTTAATCGAAAACCATCTGTTTTTGCTTAATCGAATGCAAATAGCGGCTTAATCGAAGCAGCTAATTGGAAACGGGAAATAAAAGTGAGTACAGGGCGAGCGAGGGAGAAAACGGTGCGCGGAGGAGGTAGAAGAAGAACGGTAAAGGGGGGGGGGGGACGAGAGGCAATAAATGCGCTAGCGTACTCTCTGCGGCTAGTCCGAAGGATCCTCGATTCTTTCGCTCTAGCCTCAATGATCGCGATTGAAATTGCTTTATACACGACCCCGCAACGCGTGGGTGCCCCTCCGTTCGCGCCCAAGTGTAATATAACAAAAGGTACTCCCTTGAAGTGCAAGAAGCCGGCTGGGTGTAAGGGTGAGAGCGAGGGGGGGGGAAGGGAGGAGAGGCAGAAGCTTCGTCACGGCCGCGCTATTTTCGTCCCTGTCCGTGACGAGGTGGGCAGAGAGGGTAGGCATCTCTCTCCCTCCCTTCGAAGGCTCGGCTGAGCGAGCCCGATCGGAGGAAATTCCGTGCGACTGCGCAAGCGGAGGGCATCCATCTCGGCGAGTAACTTGCGACTCTTCACTTGGCCGCTTCCCGAAAGCGATGAAAATCACTCAAACTTTCGCGAATACCAGCACGGGGGTTGGCTAATTATGAGCTCCAGTTTTTGCCCTATCCTTCTGGTTGGGCAACGGCGTACAGAGAGCGCGCGGGAGGACTGTTATTTTACACTTGGCAAACTTTATAATGAGATAAATAGAAAGTAAGCTGAAGAGAAAACTCGGGGAAATTACATCAAGTTGGGAGTGAAAGAGAGAGAGAGAGCCGCTCTGCTCTCTGACGTTCATTATACAATTAGAGCGTCGGAGAGCAAGCAACGGGCCACGACACCGGCTTTGCCAAGCTACTACTACACAGTCCCAAGCTAATGCTCGCGATTCCGCTGGAATTAATCTTTTCTTATTGAATATGAGCCCGTGATAATATTTGTCGCCGCTGCTTGCCCGGCGCGCTCGCAAGGCTGAAGCGACGTAACATAACTAAGCTCCGGGACAGAGACAGATAGACACGATAGATTGTCTTAGTTTTTCCAGGCTACTTATATAACCGACTCGTGTTCTTCATTTTTTTTCGTCTTGCGATTTTCTCTCTTTTTTTTTTTTTTTGAAACCCAATATTTCTAGAGCAATCTCAGCAGAGCGCAGCTCGCGTCGACGACATGCTCGCGAAGCCGCAAAGTAAAAATGAGCTTTTTGCGCTTGGACGAAAGAGAGACGAGACAGCGGCAAGCGCAGGGGAGGAGAATCACGGCGGAAGGGACGGCTTCCTGCGCGTCGTCGGGTATGATTCTGTCGGCGAGCGGAAACTCGGAGCCGCTGATAAGATTAGGCTTTTTGACTGCGCGCACGACCGAGCGAGCGAAAGAGAGAAGGATCTGCAGAGAGAGGCGTTCGAATCGTTGGCCAAACTTACGAAAGGCTAAGTAATACGTTGCGCATTATTACTGCCACCTGCTGCTACTCCCACTGTGTCCCTCTTTCCCCCGAATACTCCGTTTAGAGCAGGTTTTCCCCACATTAGCGCATTGTCGGGGCTGTGCGTCCGGCTGTTTGGCAAGCTTTCGACGCTTCCTCGCGTTCGTTGAATCGCGTGAGTATACAAAGCGTGCGTCAGCACGTTTGGTCAACTCTGGTATTTTTTTTGTTTTCCAGCGGCAGCAGGAGGCTATCTCATACACGTCAGGTCTGCGCGCTGATTCTCGCGCTCCTTCCTTTCCACCTCGTGTTTCTCCTTATTTCAGCGGGATTCTTTTCAGCCGAGTTAGCGGGGCGCGCTCACGGCCGACGTGCTTATTACAGCAGGGCTACTGTTTTCAAAAGCACACTGCTGCTGCGACGGCATACCACTGCGCCGGCTACTTCTGCCTGGCGTTGCACGATATTGTATGCCGAGAGAGAAAGAGCGAGATAGAGAGGCGCTCGTTCGAAGAAGCGATAACTGTTTACATAGCTATCTCTCTCGGCGCTCTCCGGGCTCTGCTCTCTTTGCATGCGCACACGTGGGCGCCAGGGCGCTCTCCTACCCAGAAAGCTTGATATCGAGGTCGCTCTTATATGCAGCAGCGCTTCTCTCGAGAGCTCGCGGCCGGCCGCGTTGCGAAAGCGCTTTCTCACTGCCGATGCGCGCGCGCACACACACCTCTTCGCCCGTACGAACAATTTCACGTCGAATTATATTGTTTGCGAGGGCGAACGAGGGAGCGGAAAAGGTGGGACAAGGGGTTTTTGAACGTGTGCTAGCTTCGTTAAAACGCGACATACGAAATGGTATTTTGTTATTTGATTTTCGTTAGCTCCAGAGCGCTCTCTCTCTCTGGCAGCTTCGCCAGCGACGTTTAGATTTTCACATACGTAGTCGCCTCGGCCCCCGCTCGTCAGCGGTAATACGAGAACTAGCCGTCGCGCTGCCCGCCGCCGCCGCTGTGGCTATACCGCAGTAACAAGAAACGCGCTCTGGCAATTAAATAAATCCCCCGTTGGATGGGCTCTCTGACCAACGGACGAATCATTTTATCATTGCGTTAACAGTTTATTTTGCATGATCGCAGAGGCATCGCGTATATTTTCCTATATTCGTTCACAATAAAACCGAATTATTTTTAATTAATTAAAAAGCAATTTTGGCCTTTCTCGCCCAACGCAAAATTTTATTGTTTCTTTTTTTTTTTTATTTCGTGGGAAACAGCCCGCCTCTATCTTCTAATAAAGCTTGCGCTCTCGCCACGCTAGCGTGTAATTATCGTCAACAGCTTATGAGAACTAGATTTCCGTTCTTGTAATTAACATTTCAATAATACAGGGGGCCTCCTGCTGCGGGTTAATTCGAAAAACGTGAAAAGTCATCGAAATTAAATCAGAGAGCGCGTGGAGAGTGTCCGGGGTGCTCAAATTAATAGTAAATTCAGGGAGAGAGCGCAATAACCGCGAATACCCACGCGGCATAATTTGCGTTTGAATCGCCCTTTTGCAAATAAGCCCATGAAATACACCGATAGTGTGTGCGTCTACTGTTCCTGTGGTGTGTGCGTATACGAGGGCGCTTGATGGACGTAAATGCGACCGAGCGCGCGCGCGCGTTTGCTGCTATGGCAAAAGTCATCGGCGCGTCAATTATCAAAATGAAATCCCAACCCTGTACTCTCGAGAGGCATTCTCTCTCTCTCTCGGCCTTTGTGCGAAAGAGTCGTATTCCCATAGCGCGTCTCTGCGTACCTCCCCGCCTTTCGGCTCTTCTCGCCCGCGTATAACTGCCAGCTCAAGTTCATGCGGTAAAAGTAATGAATAGGCAGTAGGGAGGGCAAGCTGCACACGGCGGAGCCGAGAAAGAAAAAAAATGCTCTTCCTTCCACGCTACGGGATCATTAATTAATCATTCAACCGATATTTATACCGTTCCATCCCCCGTACAGCAGCCGACGACGACGATGAAGATGACGACGTGTCTCAATTCCTAAATGAAAACTCGTAATTTCAACGTCTGCGTTATTAATAATCGCCATATAGTAGAAACTCGAGAGATAGAGGACGCGGTGGGGAGCTTCTCTTAATTTTCCGCAAGTTAAAATTCCGCAGCGAGTAATAATTTCCAGCCGAGAGCGGGGAAGGGCGGGGGCTGTTTTATGCACAAGCAGCTTGATATATTAATACGGGAATACGTTGCTCTCCATACCCCCAGGAGTGTAGGGTCGGTCAGTGTTGTTCGACGTAGGCCCCCTGGGTTTTAAAGCCGACGAGAGAGAAAGCAGTGGTCAGATCGCGATCTATATATATACGCGTGTCGCGAGCGAACTGCCGCCGCCGCCGACGAAACTGCAGGGAAATATAAAGAGAGAGAGAAAGAGCCGCGCGAGGACTCTGTGCGAAGAGAATTGCTCGATTGTTTCGTGCGTCCCGGATAATTACGGAGCGTGCCGGGGGCTCACGATCCCGTCGTCTTCTATCCGGCACCCCCCCCCTCCTCTCGTTTTGATTTCCTTCTTTTTCTTTCGTTCCAAGCCGTTTGCGCTCGTTATGCTGCCGCTACGACGCCCGACGGTGTTGTCCTTTTTTTCTACCTACAGTCTCTCACTAGAGTTTCTAATAAGAAGGCGGAAAGAAGCGCGAGATATTCTTCAAAGTTACGTAATAGCCGAACGGCCTCCTCCTCCCTCCTGGTCATTCTCGGCGAACGCGGATGAAAGAAGGTACAAGAATAAGAGAGAGAGAGAAGGGGTATCGCTCGTTGTTTGCTCGTCGATGTTCCATTTTCATATTTAGCGCAAAGAGCGACCATCTCTCTCTCCACCTCTTTCCTACAAGCTCTCAGATTCTATCTATCTCTCATTCACTCCGGCATTTCAATTTTTCGAAACATTCGACTGCTCTTTCACTTAGTTGGCTTCAGCGAAATGCAGGTAAATCGAAGCTGTTTGCTAAATTAATTTATTTTCCATCAAAGCGCGAGACAAAAGTTTTCGGCAAAGTTGGGAATTTTTTTTTCGTTTCTTTTCACTTTGCGCCGACTTGAGGAGGAAATGAAAGAAAGATTGCGAATACACCGTGAACCCAATGAAATTGTACGAGAGAAATTAAGCTGTAATGCAATAAAGAGAAGTTAAAAGAGAAAGAAGGCAACAGGTACAAAGAAAGAAAAGTATTGTGTAATTATTATTAGGCGACAGTCTTTTGTACCCTTGACGACAAAAAAATAAAAAAAAGAAAAGATAAATAACAAAAAAAAAAGTTGCACGAAAGGCCGAATCTCCCACTCCTTCTTTTTTCCGGCTCGCTACTGTGAAACTGTTACACAGCCTATTTTCGACCTTTACCGCTTCTTTGTTCCGGTCCGGCTTTTCAGCTTTTTCCTCTCGCTTTTTTTTCTCTTTATTTTTTGAAATTTCGCCGAGATAAAAATAGTTCCGGGGGGGCTCCATTATGTAAACCACCAAAAATTGTTTTTCGAACACCTGCTGCTGGCTTCTGTTGAAAGCAGAAAGAGAGATAGAAGCTAGAGGGAAGGAAAATTGACGTTCGTCAAAAGCGTCATTTCATCGGAACGTCGTGCGCGTAACGGTGTTATTCACGAAATACCAGCAGAAAATAGAGAGAAAGAGGTGGGGGGAGAGATGTAGAAAAATGGCAAACTTACGAGGCTTTAGAGGCGATAGGGTGATATCGGCGCTAAGGTCTTTCATTCGCGCTCGATGGGCGAGGGGCATAGAAAAGAGGGGGAGGAGTAGAAGACAAGTAGGCATTATGTAGCATTGCCATCGGAATCGGAAACTGAAAAGTTCGAGCTGGAGGGGGGGAAGAGAGCTGCGCCTATCTTTCGCGCACCCGCGAGAAGAACGAAACACATTCAAGCCGGCTTGTATACTCTCGTATACCCCCTCCCTCCGACCTCCTCGAGAAGAGAGAGAGAGAGAGAGAGAGAGGGAACGGTAGATTTCCAGATTGATCAATGGCGCATCAGACAATGGCCCCGAGCGGCTCTATTCTCCAGGCAGCGCAACGCGGCGGCGGCGACGACTACGACGACGGCGTCGGCAGGAGGAGGCAAGGTAAAGAGAGACTGCCACTTGTCTGCGAGGAGAAAAAGGGCCACGAAGAAGAGGAGCGAGATTGTGGGAGTAGACGAGGGAAGGGGGGAGCTAGAGCGATGCAAGCGAATAGACTCGTCACGGCTCTTTTCCAAGGAATAGACGAGCTTCTCGCGCCTTATTCTCAACATCCAAACGCTTCTCTCCTCTCCTTTATCTCTCCACGCATTTCTCTTCTTTCTTTCGCTCTTACGTTCTCCCCCTCCAGCGTTCTCAAGTTGACGTTTCTTTTCCCTCGTCGGAGCGCGCTCTGATGTAAGCGAAGCGCGCGAGCGCAAGTGCAGCAGCAGCCGCGTCTCTCCAATTAGGACGTTGCCAAGGCTCAATTGACATTTCATATCAGCCGTGCCGGGCAACTTTATGATTATACCCTACTCGCTCTCTTGCCACCCCTGCCCACCTCGTCTCTCTTACTCTCACTGCGCGGCAATTGCGTCGCGAAAAGAAAAAGAAGTCACGATGAAAATTAATAAGATGATCTTACCCCGAGTACTTGGTTATTTCATAGGCTCGAGGCACTCTGACCTCAATGACGTTGAATTAAAAACTACTATTTTCCCCTTTACTTCATTCTATCTGTCTTTGTTGCTGTTGTTGCGATAGGTTATATTTACAATTGAATAAGGGAATAAATATGAGGTTTTTTTCACGTGTTCCCCTTTTCGATTTCCTTTTTTTTTTGTTTTTTTTTCTGTTTTTTAGGTAAAAGGCACAAAGAACTGTGTTTCTATTGAATGGGCGAATTATTTTTGAAAACGTTTAATTTAAATGAATTCTTTTAGAGGGCAAAGAACAATGAGTTTCCAGTGCATTGCCGAGCCACGCGACAAGGTCGTTGACCCGCGCTAAAGAATAAGCAAGATTACGAGACTCTCTGAGGGCACGAAAATTATACGACGCTGGTGTGTAGTACGCCAGACGGAAAATAAATTTTGGATTTAAATCCGAGAAAA
Source organism: Anagyrus pseudococci (assembly GCA_030522585.1). NCBI lineage: Eukaryota > Metazoa > Arthropoda > Insecta > Hymenoptera > Encyrtidae > Anagyrus > Anagyrus pseudococci. The sequence continues at coordinate 3,415 of JAPYYQ010002964.1, read as the reverse complement.
CGTTGTGAAGTAGACGAGAGAGAGAGAGAGAGAGAGACCCCGGTAATCGAGAGGGTAGCCTGTCAAACAGAAGTATGACGTACACTATTTACCAACGCTCACGCATGTTTCGCGAAAATATCGCTCGTCGCTCGTAAGCAAAAGCACAGGGATTCAGTTTATTGGGTACACACATTTTACGTCTAGTCACGGTTATTCGACATATTTACAGTACAGTCTCTCTCTCTCTCGCGTATACGATAATGCAAAAAGCATTAAACGAAAATTCAACGAAATTCCATTTTTGTACGCTCGAATGCTTGGCATTGTGTTCTCATCAATATTAGATAGAGCAGGGAAATTTTGCAAAATTAAATTTATCGCGCATATAGAGGGGGGCTGTTTGACTCTTTATAATAAAACGAAGGCGTTCTCTTGGATAAGGATGAAAAATTTTAATGTGCCTTCAGCCCATTAACCGGCATGCTACGCTCGTTTTACTAGCGTTAAAAACGCCACGAGGGGAAAAGGAGAGGCACGAGGAGGAAGAGCAGCAGGGAAACGAAGAAGAAAATAACAAAAAGGCTCGAGATCGTATTCACGAGGGAGTACAGGGCAGGAGGCACACACCGTGCGTTTTCCACGATCTTATCAAGCCCTTACAATCTATGGAATTATCGATCCAGCGGCATAATCGATCGGCCTTCGAAAAGCCGGCATGCGAGAGAAGCGGAGGTAAGGCGCACACGGCTTGCAGAAACACAGCCGTACATCTCCGTCGTGGGCTCTCATTCGAGAGAGCTCATAGCAAAATGAAGAGCAAGATCCGCAAGCTTGAGTATAAGGTAAGGGGGGGGGGGGGAAAGAATCGAGCCGCCCTGAGAAACTCGCTCTCTCTCTCTCGAGAAGCAGGAGAAGAAGAAGGAGAGGAGAGAGGCGGTGGCGGCTGGAAGATCCGGCTGCGGTTATGCGCCGGGAGGCGCGAGAAACTTGTCGGCGCAACGGTACATCCCCGCGCGCGACGCGTAGCACGCTGCTGCTTCGTTCTACCTCTTCCACGCATACACACACACACGAGAGGCGGCTCGCGCATTCCGTCCTCGAGGACGCAGAGGCGCTCTTTCAAAGTTGCGCGAGCCACGCAGCCTTTTTAGATCATCCGCGAGGTGGAGAGAAGGGAGCGGACGAGTAAGCGAGCGCGAGAGAGGGACGTGGGCGGTCCGTGAGCGCAGCGGCCAAGTGCATCCAACCACCGCGCGGTACACGCTCTTATACACCAGCAGCAGCAGCAGCCGAGGGATGCTCACTTTTACGGGCTTTTTCCGCCAATTATCTCGACACTGCGCTTAATACGCCGAGGCAAGCCTGCCTCCCCCATCCTCACTCGCTTGCTTCTCTAGTCCGCGTCCCTTTTATCAGGCTCGCCAGCCTGTCGTCAGGGGGGTTTATGCGAAAATAATCCTCGTTACGCGGCGTTTTCCCGGGGACAGTTTCGCTCTTTCTCTCTCTCTCTACGCGACGCACGCATTGTTTGGGCAAGCGCGCTGTGCTTGCGCAATAATAGATCAGCGCGCGCGTGCAAAAGCTCGCGCCGGTGGGCGGTTGAACGGGAGAGAGAGAGATACGTTGCGCAACAACGGGGACTCTCACTCTGACTCGCGACATCGATGTGTGTCTCCCTATGTGATCTGGATTCTCTCTGTCGCACTCGGTGCGTATGCGCATCTATTAGCGCGTTCGGTAATCATCGGTAGCTCTCTCGGCTAATTAGATTCAGTTCCAATATATATCCCGCCCCCGCGTGCTATTCAGCAGATCAACCGATACGCTTGGCATCACAGGCCTACCATCTCGCCTCTCTCTATCTGTCTGTCTGTGCGTGGCTTACCTAGACGCACACTCTCCCGGTGAGCTTCTACCCTCTCTCGCGGTGAAAAACTCCCGAGAAGGAGCAGTGCGCGTCGCAGTGAGCCAGAGAGTAATTTATAACTTTGGCAGGCTAGGAAGATTATGCCGCAGCAAATATTTTCCCTCTGCTTAGTCTCTTAACCGGGCATAGAGCCTTCCTCTGGCTTCTCTCTCTCTCTCCTCCTCCTCCCTCGCTTCGGATGATTCATGCGCTTCGAACAAGCTGTTAGAAACTGTATACACATATTTCACCGATGGGCCGTATTTAAACCTAATTTTAAGAGCCCGGCTATGCTGCCGGCGCTGTCGCAGCGGCAATGCAAGCTCGAGAATGAATTGATTGCGCGTAACGTGAATGCGTTAATTTAATTTGCGACTGGCACTGTCAGCCGAATTGTTTGATTGATTTTCAGCCTCGTTAAAAATCGAAAGAGTCCCGCTCTCTCTCTCTCAGCTCAACGATTTTACGAGCGTACACCTTCAATCTGGCATAGGTCGAAGGAGAAAGGGGGGACGGCGGAGGGAGAGAGAGTTATTTCTGGTACGCGAGGGCGCGCGTTAGTTTAGATTTAAATTGAAAATACTTTAAAATCGACCGAAACACGAGGAATGGATGACCGAGAGAGAGAGAGAGAGAGAGAGAGTAGGCTTACACAGCCGGCTACTCTTTACTAGCGCTTCGATAAAACCGGCTCGAGCAGCCTATACGATCTACTTTAATCAATTTGATAAATCCATCAGAATCCAATTAGATAAACCGCGACGTGTACGTGAATATCCCCCAGCCCCTACTCCCTCGTTTGCTCCAGGCCACTGCTACCCTTAATATTCTCGCTCGTATTTTTTTCCATTCGGTCCAATACTTTTTTACATCCCTAAAGATCGCACGTTTCTAGCGTAACGAAAAAGAGAAAAAAAAAGGAAAAAAGGGGGGGTGGAAGAAATAGGAGAGGTAAAAAACGGAAACGAGAGAGAAAAAATCCTGTTTCGCCGGGGAAACACCTGCTACCCGGCCTACGTAGCGAGCGTAGAGAGAAAAAAAGCTCGAGCGCCTCGCGCAGGGGTTAGAAAAGGTTGGTTGAAGAGAGAGGGAGGGAAGGTTGGAGTGTTAAGGACCGCGGCTTTTTAACGAGCGCGCCCGTACGCAGCCGGGCAAGTGCGCGCTCTGCCGGAATAAAAGCCGCGAGGGGGGGGGGTTAAGCTAGGTTCCAGCAGCCGGAAGACCGGTCTCTTTTCAAGTGCGTCTGCAGCGCAGCGGCAGCAGCATGACGTATGTATATACGCGGAAGAGAGAGAGACGAGGCAATCGTCGTCAACGGCGACGAGGACGTAGCCGCGTTCTCGGAGAGACGAGCAGCGCCCTAAACTCGCGAGCGGAAAGCCGTGCGATAATTAAATTTTCAGCAAAGCAGGATAGAGAGGGAAGAAGAGCTACACTGAGAAAAGTGTTATAATAAAAATTGTTAAAAATGTAACAAAAATTACTATTTTTTTTAGTAAAGTGGAGATCCACTCGGCATATAGTAAA
>JAPYYQ010002963.1:0-15123 GCA_030522585.1 Anagyrus pseudococci | reverse complement strand
GAAAGATTGGTCGTGCACGTCATTTTCCTGGGCAGACTCGCACGACCTTTTACCCTGCGTAGTTGCACGGCTAAAACCCGTGCGTTTCGTTTTCCGTGTTGGGTTGACACAACAGCTGTAACTATTGCGAGTTCTCGTCGTGGGCAAATAACAGTCTGACTGTCTGTTCCCTGAGAGAAAGAAACGCAAAACGGGGGGGTAAAGCGTTAGTCGGTGTTTACCTGACAAAGGCCTGGCGCTGCACGGAAGAAATTAACGAATGTACGCTTGGACCGCAATCGTTCGTTATACCCCCGTGCGTTTCTCGCGCGCACCCGCACACTATGACGCGAGGCTAGTATGGTATGTCTGTCTGTCTGCGTCTCTCTCTCTCTCTCTCTCTCTCTCTCTCTCTCTCTCTCTCGAACTGACGTTACGTCTGCGGACGATCATTAGACTCGTTGGCTTTCTGTATTCCGGCGCCGCGAGGGGCCGGCATTTTCCGCGTCACGCCGACATTGGCGCTTTAAACGCGAGCTATACCGACATTGACGCGCTAATTCTCGGCCTTCTACGCAAGCTTTTGCTTTCCGATGTGCGTTAGGCCTATTACACGAATAAAGGAACAGCTCGGAGGAACAGCAAATAGCACGGCAAATATATATATACACACACACACGAGGAATGAGTGCACACTGAGGAATACAGATGCTCGGTGTTCCTCTGTGTGCACTCATTCCTCGTATATATAGATATACTTGCCGTGCTATTTGCTGTTCCTCTAAGCTGTTCCTTCACTCGTGTATTGGGCCTTACGCATCGAGTCTTACGTTAGGGCTTATCAAACTTCCGCGGAAGTGAGCGCTGTACCACCAATTGAGATTTTACTTGATTCCACGAGATTTCGTGGATTGATAGAGTTTGTGTGGTGTTATATTTTTTTGTGGGTGTGTGGTTCGCGCGAAGTGCATTCACAGATGTCTCTCTCTCTCTCTCTCTCTCTCTCTCTCTCTCTCTCTCTCTCTCTCTCTCTCTCCAGAGGTGTTTAAACATAGCTAGATCTCTAGATCGCGGCAAATTGCGAGGTGCGTTTTAGTAATTAAAAATTTCGATGTAAGAGATGTACAACCAGCGGTGTATACACATCCTGCTCGTGTGTGTGTGTATATATATATATATATATATATATATATATATATATATATATATATACAGCATACAGCCGGACCAATTAGAGCGAACGAAGAAAAATCCTGTCTATCCATTCGAGTGAGGAGAAAAAAGAAACACATTGCGTTGCTCCGGCCATTACGTAAATTAAAAACCTTCGCTAACGAATGGAAAAAATAAAAAAAAAGAGAGCAGTATAGGAGGGAAAGAGAGGACAGGAGACCGAGCGACGACGACCTTTATTCACCCCCGTTGGTAACTGTACCGTTCCTTTCCAGTCGGCGCATTCCCTTGCAGAAAACTCAGAACTGCAGGCAAACGGCGTGAAAAAAAAGAAAGAGAGAAATATGACGGGGGAGGGAGGGAGAAAAAAGGAACGGCACCTGCGGCGTCATGCTCCTGTGGGCTCTGACGAGAGAGGTGTGCGCGCACACGGAAACGCCAGAAGCCGGAAGCGCACACGTATACACACAGCAGCCAACAGTATACAGGCGACGGTTACGTTATTAACGAAAGTAAATCGCCGGCTAGTTGCCACTGCTGCTACTGCTCCCCCTTCTTGCTCTTTCTTTCTCTCGTGTTTTCGGTATGTGCAGTAGCAGCAGCAGCACTGTGGGCTTTTCGTCGCGCTTATCGCGGCCGCGCATCGCCGGGCACAAAATTTCGCCGAAGGCTCGAGCGAAGATTGCGCGCGAGCGCCGCTGCCCGTTACGGACTCACGCGGAAGAGGGAGGGAAGAGGCTTTGGTGTATAGAGAGAAAACTTTCACTACTCAGCGCGAACAGCCGGAGGGGCCACTCGATGATCGACACGCCGTCTTAATTGAGCCTTACGTATTGTTGCGCGTCGTGGAAAACTTTTACTTTTCGTCCCAATGCAATCTCCAATACTTACACACATGCACACACACACACATGCACACACATGCACACACACACACACACACACCAGATGAACTACACATCATTGGAAAGTCCCACGGTATTGATAAACACTGATGTCTTGTTGTTGTTCTGATACTTTATTTTTCGAGAATAATTTTTTATTTATGGGCATCTAGGAAAACTGGAATTTCGTGAACTGGGACGCATTGCTTTCACTTATTCGATTTCCTATAGACAGGTGGTGACATGGCAGTTGCATTAACGTAGGCTCGTATACGTGCGCGTGTGGATGAAATTTCGACGGTTAGGCCGAAAAGGGAAGGAGGGAACGCCTACGCTGTCCGTGGCATTCTCCCGACGATAAGGCCGCGTTATCCCGCCAGTCAGCAGGACGAATGTGCTGTGGTGAACGCCAGGCTCTTTAGACGCTGTAAATCAAGCAACAACTTGAATATTCTAAGCCAGTGGCGCGACGTCCTCCTGTTATCGACATTTCCCTCCTGTTTTTTCTTTCGGCGCAGTTGATTATGTTATTTTTCTTTTTTTCGTGTCAGTTGTACTTTCCAATAACGTTATCGCATTTAGTTTGTTATGAAATTGATTATTTTCCTTCTTTTTTAAAAAAGAAGAGAGTGATATAATTATAAAGATTCGATAACAAAATATCTAAGGCTCAGCGACAATCGTCGAATTAACGTCACGGCTTTTTGTCGTCCCACTGAAAAATAGTGCGTGAAATTACGCTCGAGATCTCGCTCTTGTGATTCCGTCAAGAGGCGCCGAGGATATGGGTGACCTTCGTAACATGTGAGAGAGCGTAACAAGGCGGCATGAATAAAAACTAATTCACGTTTTAGGTCAGTGTATTTCACACGGTTATGTCACTCGTCGTTGTTTTATTGAACAAACAAGCCAAAGACGTATAATTTTATCCAAGATTCTCCAACTGTTATAAACCAAACATGTAGCTTGATTCACAATTTAATCGAAGTTAAACACAGACATTAGCCATAGCCAGTCAATAGGAAACTTTATAAGTATACGGCATCCGGCAAACCTTGTTTCGAGCAAGAAAGACGGCGCTAACGTAAATATCGTATTTCACGTTCTACCTCGTGAGTTACGTTGCTCTCCTTTCCGCAAAGCATCATGATAATTAGCGCGTGTACGCGTCACTGGAGAACCCGATAATAAAGTAGGCCCCCATATCGCGGAGTTCCCATATTTGACTTTATTTCTCTGGTTCATCGGGATGTGCTTTGGATTATAAAATTGTTCATACATTTCATTTTGACAGTTTCTTATCAGCAATGATGAATCAGGCTGAGATTATAGAGATGACACCTGTTTCGATCGGTATCACAGTCACCAAGTTTTTTTTCTTTTCCAAGACAGTGCCGTCATTATTTACATATGAAACGGTGGCCACGCTTTATTCACTTTTTTTCGTATACTCCAATTTGTTACTCCAGTTTCGAATCAGTATTAAATCGAAGCTCATGTTGCTTCAAACACTACATTGCTGAAAAAAAAATTTACAAGATCGATCAAACCCTCGCAATACTTAACACACATACCAGGCCAGCATCATCATCATCTTCGATAACGGATCTAAAGCCATTGGCATTTCTTTCTCTTTCTCTCACTCTCTTTCTCTGGCTGTGTACACCGATATACCCAAGCGCAGAATTTCCGTTACACGTAAGATTGCGCGAAAAAGACGTAAAACGACGTAGTCCGAAAAAGAGTAAGAGTAAGAGAGAGAGAGAGAGAGAGAGAGAGAGAGAGAGAGAGAGAGAGAGAGAGAGAGAGAGAAAAGTACGCCCTGCCACACGAAAGTAGGCACATACATAAGGATCTAGGCGAGTTCCTGCTTCTCCTCCTCTTTTTTTTCTATTCCCTCGTAGAGCACTATATACCGCCCATTCGACTATGCTCCAGTGTGAACCACCTCCCCGGTTGACTATCTGAAGCGAGCGCATTTCCAGATGTGCAGTTAGGTTAATGATAGCGCCGCGCTGTATAGTCGGGCGCGAAATAGGCGGAGAGCACGGCCTGGCATTGTTCCCAGCACTCTCTTTCTCTCTCTACTCCTCCCCGCTCGTTTCCCTTTTTTTTATCCTCCTTTTTACCGATGTCGCGCGTACCCTGCGATAGGGGGGGGGGGAACTCTATCGGCTTGCTAATCCCATGGCTGTAATTACGTAATTACGTGATTGGACCTTGTCTCTCGTGAATTTGTTCATAGGCTATCTCTGCTCCATAGCTGTATTGTGCCCCCTTGTACTAGCGCCCCTCTTTTTTGTTTGACTCTTCATTTTACCGATAAGTTCGAGGGTGTAAAATGCGAAGAAACTGCTCGTCGAGGAATGATTGGCCGAAAGTGTGTCTGCATTCCTGTAGCTTCTTCCGCCAACTTGGAATAATAAACTCGTTATCGATGGGTTTTTTTTCTACGCGTGTATCTTTTCATCAAATTTTATGAATTCAGATAAACATTTTTAACAAAAAGATTCCCAACCGTTACAGGAAACGCGCCTCGCAGGAAATAAAGCTGGAAATTTCAATAGAATCTCAAAAGCCACGCGTATAATAAACCGTCTTTCCAGCTGGCTGATAACAGCATCGACACGTGTGCGCGAGCATTAGCACTTGCGCGAGAGCGCGCGTGTGTTTCTACCATCTCTTTCTTGCCTCCCCCCAAAGTTCGCCAGACGAGTCAGGACACAGAGGCCAACAGCAGCAGCAGCCGCTTTCACTTCTCCCCCCGTGGCTATTTTCGCCTCGGCCGGCCACAGTCCGAAAATAGAAACCGCTAGCCCCCGGAGCATCGACGCGTCTCGATCAATTTATCCGCTTGTACCTCTTACTGTCCCTCTCTCTCTCTCTCTCTCTCTCTCTCTCTCTCTTGAGCCGCGAGAGTTGAAGAAACTATGCGTTTGCGTCTACGCCCACGCGAAATACACACACATGCGAATCCTCCCTCGGCTCACCCACGCGCGTGTGTGTGCGAGAGAGATGACGTCGCCAGTCTCATTACGCTTGCTTGTCCATCAGAATCTCACGTGACGGAGACGAGACGATGCGTGGGCTTTGTTGTTGTTTGCCAGAAAGGGTTTCTAATTTGACCCGATATAGCCGGAGACTGGCCGGCTTTTTTTCGCCGCTACTTTTGGACGATGTATACCTCTTGATTGTGTTGTATGTCGGTTTCAGCTCGCTTTCTCCCTTCGTTTTATGGGCTCGTGTAATCATGTTCTCGTTTGATTTGGGCGTAATTAGGTAGTTAATCGTTAATGATTGATATAATTAGGTGTGTTTAGATACTTTGCTATTGGGCTATATTTAGAAAAGTAAGACTTTGATGGGAACTCGAAAGAAATCAGGTTTAAGTGAATTTTCATTAATTCCAACGTTTTCTTGGCTTTACAGGTGAACTTTACGTGGAGGATCTAGCAGAGCGATGCTTTGTCTCCATCAGAATGGGCTGGCTGTGGGTCGAGGGCACGCCGATGCGATTGGCCCTGCGAGCCCTGAATCTGCGACAGGCCGAGCCCAGTATCTGCCAGCCACACGCGCTGGCGCTGGGCTTCACCCTCAGCAACTCCAAGGGCGACACACTCGCCACTTTTTGGGTAAGGCTATTTACAAGTTATCTTTTTTTCCTTCATATAATCATACACGAATGCTTTTTACTAACTCTATGTGTATTGCTTGTGTACCTACATCACGTGTCCGAACACAATCAATAATCCAACCCTAAGTAATCCATCATTTGACAATGTTAGGACTGAACTGATAACGTAAAAGCTTTTTTTTTAAAAAAATTACATTTCTTGTCTCACAAAAATTTGATCGCCTTTATCTTTGCGGTTTTATACCATTAAGAACGACAATTTTGTCGCTTTATCATATTTCTCTATTTAACAATATTCTTAAAAGTACTTTTCCAATTTCACTACCAAGAGATTGCAATAAACACCGATCTGTTTACAAAAACTCGTTAGGCTATTTTCTCAAGGAGACTTCCGCTACACGTAGGATCGCGCTTGATTACGTATTGCGAGCACAATCTGACCAAGGGTGCCTTTTGTATTTTCTCTCTCTCTCTCTCTCTCTCTCTCTCTCTCTCTCTCTCTCTCTCTCTCTCTCTCTCTCTCTCTCACCAAACACGAACTTAACAGTGCCGCCGAAGATTTTCTCAGTCGAATTCCTAAGTCTTACACTATACGCCTGGCGTAGATCCAGAGGAGCCGCTTGGCATTTTCCCGGCGCGAATTTAGAATCCCAATGAGAGAGCGCCTACAACTTTTACAGATCGAACAACAGCTCTGGGAACAAAAAAAAAATAATGAACCAACAATGCGGGAGGTCTAATTGTTACGACACGCGCTTTAGCGAAAATCCGTTGAGCCGGAAGAGCGTGTTACCCTGTGTTTTTTTTCAGCTCGCGTTTGGCAATCCAGCCGTTGCAAGAGACTCTAATACGCTTCTTTTTTTGCGCGCGGGCGCTTTAATTAGATGGAAGGAAATTTAAATAAGCCTCGTTATTACTTTTCGTTGGCATATTAGCCGCGCTGCGCTTTCGACATGTTTACGCGAAACAAACGCACACAGCGGATAGGCATACGCACCCATACTATTTTGGTGCAACGAGTTAAACTATTCGACGGTGTAATATTAACGAGAGCCGGCGCAGGAAATGAAAGAGGATCCGGCGCGTAAGATCCATCTCGCATTAGAGGCAGATTACCAGGGTTCTATTTATGACACTTTCCCCAAGTACGAAATTAAACCTTAAACTTCTTAGCCCATTCATCAAGCGTAGCCACGCGAAAATTTATCGTCCAAAAAGTCAGTGTGACATCTCGCAAAACCGCCAAAAAATGAAAAAAAAAAGAAACAGAATCTCAGCAGGCAGGGGAGAAACGGAAGATGGATAATGAAAAAGGAAGCGCAGACTGCGCGCGTGAGATAACGCGAAAAGAAAAGGGCGAAATAATCCGTGAGAGGCCCACGCAACGTAATTGCATGCAAATGCGCGAGCATAGAGCGCCTCTATCCGCGCCGCGATCCGTTTCTACCCAGCCGCGCGAATAACACTTTCACTGACTCTCGCCGCCGCCGCCGCCGCCGCGAGAGAGAGAGAGAGAGAGACGGAGACAGAGAGAAAAGCCTGTCTCCCTTTTTTTTATCCTCTCTCTCCTTCATGGATAGACGCACCATGCAAATAAGAGGCGCGAGCTCGCTTTTGCAAAACTTTGAGACTTAATTACGAGCTTGCTCGGCGAATTTTATTAGTCGCGCTCTCTCGATGCTAAATTCGATTAACGCGTCGGCCCAAGTGCACGGCTTTAAATCCTATATACGCGGGGGTCGCGTGATTTTTAGTCATTTCTCCAGTGATTAACCATACAGCTATACTTTCGCCCACAAAACACACACACACATACACACACAGAGTTGCATACAAACACAACCGACCTCAATTAAAATAGCGAATCGAGATATCGCAGGATTCTTTGAGAGTAGGAGGTAGGGAGAGGCTCACGATATCCCCCCTGCCCTCCTTTATATGCCTCCCAGACTTTTCGTTCAGCCATTTAACGGGGGAGCTTTCGAGAAAGTAGGAAATGTGTCCTGCCGCCGAGTTAATTTAGCGCGATACCGATCACCCCTGCGAGCGTGCATTTTTCTTATCATTATATGCTCCGAAAGAAAATAATCTCATCCCGGAAAGGCAATGTTTTATAATGAGGTTTTCGCCTATGTTTCTTATTAACCGCGTCCGACGTCTTAATTTTCTCTCCCCGCCTCCCCTCCTCAGAGCACATAGCGGCAGAAAACAATTCAATTCGTTCGAGCGGCTGAGCGCGCAAGCTTAAAGATTCATCAAATCGAGGCATCTCAATCTCTCTCTCCGACGTCGCGCGTTTAAAATTCACTAGACTCTCTGAGGCGCAGGCATTTTTATCCTACCGCGACTAGCTTTTTTCGCATTCTCATCCAGCGGCATTTCTCTCATTTGCACACATACAGCCCGCCTGTGATTGGTAAGAGATAAAAGCGCGCAGGCTGCAATGGGCAGTCCAGTCGCGTATTCGTCTAGTCGTCTTCTGTAAAACCCGCGTGGCTGCCAAGAAATCCGGCTTTTCCCATTTCCTCCTTGGGCGCAGTTCTTTGACCCTTACTTAGTTCAAAAGACTTCTCATTACTCTTGAAACACAGCGCGCTAGGTTGTCGTCTTCGTTTCGCGCAGACTTATAATTGCATTTCCACACACTTGACCTCGATTATCCTTCTACCAACAGCGGGCTATTATCAAAGTTCAAAATTCCAAACGTATTCACAGCCAGACAACTCATTGTACGCAACTTGTATAGAGTTTAGGATATAAGGAGGGAGCGGGTACAAGTTGTTGGACGCCTAAGTCGAAAATCGAATAGCGGCGAGCAAGGAAATGAGGTTTGCCTGTTAGCCTAGGCGCGGGTGAGAGAGAGAGAGAGAGAGAGAGAGAGAGAGAGAGAGAGAGAGAGAGTGAGGGAACAGCCGCAGGCAGGACGAAATTCCATTGTGTCGGGGTGGGCGCGCGGGCTCGTTAGTCCGTTAAGCTCGTTAGGCTCTTCGCGCACGCGGCTTTAAAACAGCATTGATAGGGGCGTCGCGAGTTCGCCGGAGTTCATTGAGGCCACAGCGCCGGTAGCAACAACGAGAGTAAGAGGGAGGTGGGATCGGTCGACGACTTTTTACTCGGCGCTTGATTTTACTTTCGCTCGGCTCGAGGCTCACCATCCCTCCTCTCCCCTCCGCAATCGCGCTCCACGTTATTCCGCGGCGGCATAATGGAGCCCCCGGCGATCCGCTTACAATGGCTATTACGTCTTCATTTAAATGCTGCGCAACCCCCCCCCCCTCCCTTTCTCCTCCTCCTCCTCATACTCCTCGGGGCAAGTAGTCTTTGTTCAAGCAGAGTCTCGCGCGCCGCAGCTGATTGCCGAGCAATACCGATGTATACGCGAATTATTCAAATATTTTCAACTGGCGATCTATTTTATTGTTTTTCTATTAATTGCTAGAGTGTCTGGATATGCGGGCGTGTCTAGGTGTATCGGGTACTTGAAAGGAAAGCGATTCTGCAAACTACGCGACTACAGAAAAGCGTCGAAAGGGAAAATTTTCAATGGAAACTGCCGGTTTAAATGATAGCTGTATTTTGACAACGAACCTTATAGCCCGAGTACCAACGCCGGCGTGTAAGAGCTTTACGAGAGAGAGAGAGAGAGAGAGAGAGAGAGAGAGAGAGAGAGAGAGAGACAGACAGACAGACAGACAGACAGAGAGAGACAGAGCCGCAGGCTCGCGGAAAGGGAATAAGCCGCTATCGGCTCTAATCATCGGTGCGCAAGAACGGCTTATTCCCGCATTATAAAATCCAATGGCGAGTGGGGAGAGTACGTATGGGTGGCAAAAGAGAGAGAGAGAGAGAGAGAGAGAGAGAGAAACTTAACGAAGCGAAGAATCAGGGCCGGGGGATTAAGCGCGCGCGGCGTTATCTAATAAAAGCGCGGGCACACGAGTGCGGCGGCAGCGGCAGCCGGATATGCGCGATCCCGCGGAACAATCGATCTGCATAATTAGAACGCAGAGGTAAACGCGCCGGGGCTCTCTCTTTTTCTCGGTAACGGTATAAAAGAGCGTTGCATGAGCGCGAGACCTCGACGCGCTCTGGCTTGACCCTATCCCCCTCAATCTTCTCGATTACGCTTCAAAGCGAGCTTGTAATTTCATGTCAATTTTTAAAAAATATTTTTTTGGATCATTTCACGATTTCGTTTTTGTTGAACTTAATTGGAGATTTAATTTCCTATCTGTACGGGTTTTTTTTTGCTTGAGAAAATGGAAATTTGTTAGCCGAAGTAACCATTGGCCATTAAGTTAACCAATAGATATCATATTAAGTATTTAATTGCACGTGTTAAGGCAACAGCGATACTTTACTAAAACACTTGCTACGCGTAATTTTTCCTCACCTTCCCCTCTCGGCAAACGCTAACAAATCATAAGCCACGGATAAGCAAAGAAAACTAAAGTTTCGCGAGTGCGGAGTTAGAATGAAAATTAAAACCATAACGACAACCGCTTTGCCGAGTTATAACCGCCGGGGAAAGTTTCACTTCCGCTAAAAGGCGTATACTATAGGAGCAGAGCGGAGAACGCTTGGCGATACCGATACACAAATACACGCACACACAGTATGTGACTTTTAATTTTATCTCAGCGTGAGCAAAACAAGATGAATTTTTTTCTGTCGCAGAATGAGAGAGGGAGAGAGAGAAATAGAGAGGTAGAAAGAGAGACAGACAAAGAATCTGCCTATACTTGTCGACTCGACTTTCAAATCTTATAAAGCAAACGAAATTCCGCTTCACGGTCAGCGCTTATCAAACGCTCCAAGACAATATTAATTGCTCTTAATAACTATTTAAGCTCATTAATATCATTTCCTACTAATTCTACCATCAATTTGAATTTATTGCAATCTTGCTGTTTCTTAAACAGCGTTACGCCATCTGCTTATTAGGCCTTAAGAGGTAAAAAATAATTGCTTCTTTCTCTGTATATGTGGCTTGCGTATAACTAAGCCCCCCGCATCGTAATGACTTTATCATTACGAAACTAGTTTCTAAATTACTTCAAATATAGCTTTCCGATCAATTTTATATCCACGCCGCTTGAAATTTATAATTTCGATTCTTTAACTAGTGCTACTCTGTTGTAAGGCTGCGATCAATTACTACCAGACGCAACGATATGCAAATACATGCAGTTCCTAAGATAAAATTTTGCTTTGAATTAACAAATGAACTTCCTATATTATTAAGTCATCATCATGTTAATCCAATGTCATCATCATAAATAAAATCACGTCACACGTTCCAAAATTCAAATCGCCGACTGCAAGACTTGCAGTTGCGCAGCTTGCACCAAGTCCTGTGAATAATCGTGAAAAGCACCAGCCCATATTGACGAAAGGACTGCTTGTCTTGTTTCAGGCGGATGCAGAGCCGATCTGGTGGTCCTGGGTGCGAGCGATCGCCGCCGAGATCGTCCGGCAGACCCCGTTTCGCGCGCAGCGTTGCCTAAACTTCCTCGGTATCCTAACGACTTGTCCGCGAGGCCCGGTTCCCCTACCCGACAGTCCCACCGAGCAGAGACGGCGCTCGCGCAGCGAGTTGCGCTACTGGCCGACCTCCGACCTAACGATCGAGAAGCTATCGAGCGACCACTCCACGTCGATACTGGAAGAGTCGCGTCGCAGGGCGCGCAGCGAATTGCGCGGCTGGTCGAGCAGCAATTCCAGCGACGAGGATCTCGTGGGTGGCAATGGGGTCGGTGTGCTGGTCAGCGGCAAGGAGCGCAGCGTGATAATGCAGACGAGGGCCTGGGGCTGCAGCGAGAGCAGCGAGGGCAGCGACGACAGTCTGCCCTGGGGCGGCGGGCACTGCAGGTCCAGCGTCGACTCGGTCGACTCGGCCATTTCCCTCACCGAGACGACGACCCGCGAGCAGAGGATGCAGAGGTACAAGGAGGCCAGAAGGCGAGAGAACGAGGCCAGACGTAAACAGGTGCTCGAGGAGGACGCGAGGAGGCGTCGGGCCAACCGGGCGGCCGAGGAGAACAACAACAACAACAACAACAACAACAACAACGACGACGACGACGACGACTTGATAGACGGAGTCGCGAAGCTCCGGGGCAGGCTGTTCGCCAACGACGACGACCACGACGCTTTCCCCAAGAAAGACTCAGCCGCGGCCAGAGTGAATTTGTCTTGCCGGATCGAAGAGAGGGCGGACGGCAAGCAGGAGAGGTACAAGAACGACGTGTCGTCGACGGTGAGGTTCGAGGACACGAGGCAGCTGACGCCCGAGGACAATCGCAACAACAACCGCAACAGACAGCAGCAGCAGCAGCAGCAGCTCAATGGCAATGCGATCGCCAAGTCCGGCATACTCAAGACCGACACGCTGGAGCGCAGGAGCCGAGCCCGCGAGCGTCGGAGTATACGCGAGAAGGGCAGCCAGCTCTCCCTGCCCGTCGTCATCAGCAGCGTCGACATCGAGACTCTGAAGGAGCGCAAGGAGCGCCTGAGCAGGGTCGCGAGTCCGAGCAAGGACCTGCCCATGGACTGCAGCGACAAGTCCTCGGCGATGAGGTCGACCTCGCTGTCGATCCTGCGCGATCCGCCCTGCGAAGAGGACGTGGCGAGGCTGCTCGAGCGCTGCCAGAGGGTCGACCATTACGTGCCGGTGCGCGAGAAGCTCACCCTGTTCGAATCGCTGTCGAGGATGGGAGGGAGACTCGCCAGGAGCACCGAGGATCTCGGGAGATCCAGCTCGAATCCCAGCCCCAGAGGAAAGCAGAGAGCCAGATCGCTGCATGACCTCAATCGCGGTGGCATCAAGTCCGTACCGGTCCGAGAGATGTGCAGGTTCTTCGAGAACGGACAGCCTCAAGTCGAGGTCCTGGCAAAAAAGGACGCGACCAGGACGAGGCACAACGAGTTCGGCCCTGCCAGTCCGAACAAAAGCTTATCGGGCTGTCGGGATCCGCCGAAGAATCCTAATGCGCCTTGCATCAGGACGTCGACCAGAAGGAAACATTATGCCAAATGACTTGTCAACGATTATTCCTCTTCTTATCTTTTGTAATTCTGTCGGTGCGAGTTACGTTTGTAAAAAGTTACGTTGAAAACTATGTTTGTTTGTTTTTTTGTAGTTGGTTGTTGCTTCTCCGGGAGCTGGAGCATGAATTAATGCAATCGTTTTGTTACCGGGCTTTTGGTAAACGAAATCTCGCTTACTGCCTTGTTTAATATTGTTGCAATGCGTTTAAATTCGGTTTGTCACAGGCTTGATCGATCGAATCCAAAATTTTCTTTGTTTAACCGGAATTAACGAAGTTTCCGTTTAAACCTCACTTTTCGACTGACCTGAATTTGTAAAGCTTTGGCAAGCCTGCATCGTGCTTTTCGTTGATCGATTTACAATCGAGCTCGATGTTCGCTTGTAATTCTGTACTGGAAACCAAAACGGGACCGGCAGAGCGTTATTTCGTCTACGCAATGGCGCGATCCTTATGTTAGAATATAATTTGTAAATTCAATTTGTTCGCTCGTGAAGTAACTGTACATTTATTTATTTCTGCTGGACCGTTTTGCTGTAGTTGCTGTGAACTTGTTACGTGCATATTTTAAGTACTTTCGTTAAAAACTGTTTTGCCAACTGTTTGCAGTATTTTTCAATATCAATAATTAATTTTTAATAGCAATTTTTATTTGGAAATTAAATAGTAGTCAATTATAATTTACATAACAATTTCTGCCTTGTCAATGAAAAATGACGGGTATCAATCATTTGTCGGTTTATTGTTGTAAAACTATTTCTAAATTATATTGCAACGCTAAGTACAGGTACGGATATTTATTGACAGTTTATACAAATAATTATTGGTTAAAGAAGTACTTAAGTGGCGATAAACAGTTTTTGATTTGTAAGTAATCATCCGATATTGTATCTGTTGTGTTAAGTTATGACGAATGTGCTCATATATTACTTAAGAGAGATCTCGAAAAATGCGCCCTACAAGCAATGGCTCTTGAAAAATTTTATAAGACAAGAAAAAAGGAACAAAGTTTATAGTGTATGTCACAACTGTATGTATAACGACGTTTTGTATAATGTTTTGTAAATTACAAGTCTTAATTTATGGCAAATAATCGTAAATTAATATAACAAATTTTGTAAATTAATCATCAGTCATTGTTTAAGAGTATTTAATTTCCATTGATTGGAGACGTGATCATTGGAATCAAACGTAATTAATCGGAAGAACAACGAGTCGTTTTTATTGAAATAAAAGAAAAAAGAAAAAGAAATGAAAATTCTCATTTTTGCTGCACCGCAAAGAGAAAGTTAAGTCGTTCCGGCGTTCAAGAAGTCGAACATCAAAGGAGCACGAAAGAAATTACGATGTAATGAGAAGTTAATGGCCGTATGCCTTGCAATTTTTTATTTATTTTTTTTTTTTATGGTGAAAATGTCACTTGTCGATTCTTACGTTTGTGATAGACTTACTTCTACTGACCTGGCTTCAAGAATCGCCATCGCAAGTGTCCTATTGCCGATGTTTAAAAAAAATTTACCATCTAAATCATCAACTCTTTTTTCTTTCCTGTATCAGCGTACACTATCTATGTTACGGTGCTCGTACGTTAAAACTACATTTTTTTATTTTTTCGGAGTAAAAGACTGTGTATTTAGAAATAGAGATGATTTGCGAAACGACTGTTCTTTTGACTCACTATCCGTATCCTCTCTGTATTTTCTTGTACAAAATTTTTCACGCTCTCTTTGCCACTGACCTTCGGACATGAATTTCAGTAGTCTGGTTACATCAAATACACGGGACTGCCCACTTTTTGACTAACCAAGCATTCGATATTTTGCTCAATAGAATAGTGGACGAAGCTCGAAATGACCTTGATCAGAATCCCCGGCTGCTAGTACGAACAGAGTTCGATGCCTGATTAAAATAGCGCTAGACAAAATTTTCGTAAAATTACGCTACACTGTACAATTTTTTATAGTACTTTTGTAATCCTCAAAATTATTCCTAAAGTGAAATAGTTTAAACTCTTTGTTACAACGTACAATAAAATTTCAAAAAATCAACAAAATATTGACAATCCAACAAACATGAAAATTATCACCAGGAAAAAGCGTAAGCAACAACGAAATAACAGTATAGTACAAGAAAGCCTAAGCAAGTTGGAAGTATGGAGGGGAAAGGAAAAAAGCGCGAAATGGAAATCGGCCAGAGGAGAGAGAGAGAGAGAGAGAGAGAGAGAGAGAGAGAGAGAGACAATCGGCAGCGACACGCCGCTCGCGCAACCGCCGGCCCGAGAATGGCAGGCTCATTCAAATGCAAGTGGCACACGCGATCGAGAGGGCCTCGCTCGCGCGAGTTCATTAACTCTCTCTCTCTCTCTCTCTCTCTCTCTCTCTCTCTCTCTCTCTCTCTCTCTCTC
>JAPYYQ010002962.1:0-18930 GCA_030522585.1 Anagyrus pseudococci | reverse complement strand
AATGGTGGATTTTGATGAGAAAAGTCGTTTCATAAATGAGAGAAAAATGTATCTATGAAACGTCCATTTCTATTTAAATTCTACATTTTTTAGTTAATATAAATGGTTTTAATTTCCACCAGGGATTTTATATAGCAATAACATCCACATTTACAGTAATTTACCAAATAAATTAAATTCTTTGCCTTTATATTATTTTCTACATCGCTTATTTTATTAGTTTTGTAACTTAAAAAAGTTACCCGAAGAAAAACTGTTTTTCATCATTCCAACACCTTAAAATGGCATCTTTTTATCAGATTGAGTTGGAAATGATGAAAAATAGTATACTGGCCTGTTACGGCAGGTGCTTTTGCGCCTCACCCGAAGGTTGTTCTCAAGAACGTCGACACACTTCCCGCACCAGGACAGTTATCTACTATTGACTACACGTGCGCGTTCGAGAATCAATATTAAAATTATACTAATTAAATCGGTTAATTTGTAATCTTATTGAAAAAATTAATAATCAAGTAAGTCACTGGAGCTGGTAATATTTCACTCCTTCATACACAATACAGTTGGTGCTAAGTAAATCGTAACATCTGCGAGCTCTGTATTCGCACTGAAGCCTCGAAAAAAGCTTGATTGTTTTATTTTTTTTCTTTTGACGTACATTTTCGCAGTTAATTTAACAAGAAAAATCATCAATATCGCCGAGCTTGTTTGTGCACTTAACACTCGTGGCCTTTTGATTTTGCAAATCGGCAATAATTCGAGAGCAACGAAAAGTTTTCAAAACGTCTACAGGAAAATGTACCCAGTTCAACGCAGAGCCGAGCTGACGACAATCACAGTCGGAACACGGAAGGAGCAGGTCAATTTAAATTATTGCGCTAATTTTCGTATCGACCATGGAATTAAAAATCGTTCTCCCGTTTGTACTCGTTGTGTACACATCTGCTGCTGTTGGTACGTACTTTTTACACTCTTTCAATCCACTCGATTTCAAGTACAACATTAAGTTTGTTGCAAAACAATTTGCAAACGAAATTAGCAATGATTATAAACGGATCGAAAGGCGAAAGGCACAGTTTTAAATTTGAAATTTAAAAAATAAAATCGAATCAACAGGCAAGACGAGTTGCTCGGATGGCAAGACGTGCATACGACTGCGCCAGTGCTCGCAATTCCAAGGGACGCTCGAGAGAACGGAGTTCGCGAATCGTTACAAGCTCATAGCTCAGCGGCAATGCGGCTTCGACACGCACGGCAATCCGCTCGTCTGCTGCACCCGGGAGGAGCAGTACCTCGGCACAAGCGCTGAGCAGCCTCCTGGAAGTGCGCCTCCAGGCGAGACGGGCAACGATCTTTTGCCCGTCAACTGCGGCCAGGACTCCTCCTCCCGGATTTTCGGCGGCAACGTCAGCGAGCCCGGCGAGTTTCCTTGGCTCGCCCTTCTCGAGTACAGCACGCGTAAGTACATGAACTGCAATGTCCAGGAAAGAATGGCAGACAGCACCGTAAGCCCGGCTTATATTCGACAGCGTCGGGCTTGAAACTGGCCTGCGGCGGCTCGCTGATCAGCCGGCGCTACGTCCTCACCGCGGGCCACTGCGTCAGTCTGAAGAGCAACCTGCAGAACTGGCAGCTGCGGTCGGTCCGGCTCGGGGAGTACAACACGGCGACGCAGAAGGACTGCATCCCGGACGGCGAGGACGGGGAGATCTGCCTGGACGACCTGGTGACAGTGGGGATCGAGGAGCAAATACCCCACGAGCGCTACAACGTCTACTCGCAGAACCAGTACGACGACATAGCCCTGCTCAGGCTGGCGCGCGACGTCGAGTTCAGCAGCTACATCAAGCCGATCTGCCTGCCGGAGAAGGAGCCGCTCCAGGAGCAGCACGTCGTCGCCGGCTGGGGCCTCACCGAGGCCGGCTTCAGCTCCGAGCTCCCGCTCAAGGTCGCCCTGCCGTACGTGCCGATCGACCGCTGCAACGCCGATTACCAGTCGCACATCGTCAACGCCCCCCGCATTGCCAGGATGCAGTTCTGCGCCGGTGGCGAGGGCGGCAAGGACTCCTGCAAGGGCGACTCCGGCGGGCCGCTCATGCAGCAGGTGAAAACGTCGAGCGGCAGCATCAGGTGGACGGCTGCCGGGGTCGTGTCGTTTGGACCGACACCTTGTGGACAGAAAGACTGGCCTGGTGTTTACACGGACGTTAACGCTTACAGGTCCTGGATACTTGGCAAGCTCAGGCCTTGATTCGTATGATGTACTAGTTATTATTTTGCCCTCGTGTTGGTTGAATTTGAAAAATTTTAAACTTTATATTTATTCTGCAAAGAAGTTTGAGAGTCGAGGAAAAGAAATTGAGAGAGATTAAAATGTTGACATTAGTATTTTTTTTCTTTTTATTTTTTCAAAATACACACCGGAAAATTATTGAAAATTATATTGTTGAAATAATAATTTATCTGGTTACGTTAATTGATACCAATATCAATGACTTATTACAGCCGACGTCAATTGATATTTTCATTGCAAATTAAAGAAAGAAAGAAGAAGAATGAAGGTGACTGTGCCATATTTCTTTTTTATGTAAATACAATGCTTTTTGTCAAAAATCAAATTGGTTATGACGTTGGGCCAATATAATTATTATTAATGCGAATCGGTTGTTTTGATAAGTGTAACCGACAAAATCAAGCTTGCACGTAATTTCAAGCGGAATAATACTTTTATTTTTAGATTTGTATGAAATAAAAATTGTTTTTGTAAACAATACGTTGTATATTATATATTTAAATTTGTTCTAGGACATTAAAAATTTGAACATAAAATGAAAATTTTTAGGAAAATTAGATTATAAATAGTAAATTTTTATGTGTCATAAAATTGAGCAACAATGTACATGTTCGTAAACGTATAGATAAGACCAAATTTTATCAATAATTTCAAGTTAACGAAAATAATAATTATTATCCTTAATATTTTTAGCTGTTGCTCTCACCTGATAAATAAAATATTGAAATTTATACACGAGCACTGATGAAGTTTGTTTTTTAAAAAAACGTCGTTAATAAATAACAAAAGTTAATAAATTGAAGTTTCTTTGATTCGTAGAATAAAGTTCAATTCATACATGCACAAGTGTAAAACCAAATTGAAAGTTAACAATATTGTAAGTCTTCTCTGATGACAGTTTTCCATTACTCCTTCATTTTTTTGGTATTCATTAAAATAAATTGTAAGTTGTTTTTTCTTAAAGTAGATTTAGTTAAATCTTTTAATTGCAAATTTATTTTGTAATCCTATAATTTTCCATACTGTAAATATCCGTAATATTTTTTACCTCTGAATGGAAATATTTAAAATAATTTTGTATTAGATTAACCGATCAAAAAAAAAAAAAAAAAAAAGACTGCGTAAGACGGAAAATACCAAGCGAATGAAAACGATAAATTAATGCTGCTTTTAATTGTGTTCTTGAAAAAAGAGTCTGAGAAAACTATCATGAACTGGGAATATGTCTCACTGCTACTTTTATTCACGTTCGGCATTGTCATTGGTAAGTACGCAATTGTCTTGATTGTTTTAATCTTGGTTTAATAAATCTCCAATTGAACGTTTCATAAAATACAGTGTTCTACTTTTATATCAGTAAAAGTTATGTAGAATATAAATAACTAAAGATACGAGTATGAATTTCAAGTTATTAACAAACTTTCTTTTTCATCAAATTCTAGCTAAAGAGACATGCAAAACTGGAAGTTGCACAGAGCTTGAAAAATGTCGAATGCTGAAAAAAGTTATTGATTCTGGCATAGCAGATGCCTCTAAGATATATCGGGAAAGAAAATGTGGCAGTAATCGGCAGTATTCAGTTTGCTGTACTGAAGAAGAAAAAAATTTTGATGATAAAAACAATTCGATCGACGTTAATTATGCAGACTTGGTTATGAATAATTTTGATTTGGGAAATGATTATTTTAAGAAGAAAAATCAAAGGGGCATTAGAAAAGTAAGGGAAGTCGATATTTCAGTGGACAGCGCGACAAAGAAGGCTGGCGACGTGAATGATACTTTTAATAAGGGTAGTATAAGTCAAAATAATAATGTAGGCAGTGATGGTAAAAAAAGTTTAATAAAAAATAAGTGCCAAGTTCAATCTTGCATAGACAAAAGATTGCATCCGTTGGTGTGTTGCACTAAGGAAGACCAAATTAATGAAAGCGACGCTCCGATAAACGTCACCCAACAAATTGATATTGACGGTACCAATGGTAAAAGTACCGAAAATATCATAAATAATACGCAAATTTATAATAATATCAATGATAATGTATTAATAATGAGAATCAATGATAGTATTGTTATGAAAAATTTTATAAATAAAACAGACAACGGCTTGTATCTAAGAAATAACGAAAACGTCATACTGATACACAACCGTGTTAACTCTGATATGAATAACGAAGTTAAAGCCGGTGGTAATGTAAATACTGTAAAGCAATTTTATAAAATTAATCACAGTAGTCAGAGTAATGATTTGATTAAAAACACTGCTGGCGGTAAATTAAATAAAGAAAATAAGAATAATAGAGTAGAAATTAAAAAATCGCCCGATACAAATTCAGATAGTTCCGATAAAAAATATCAGCTTTTACCTGAGAATTGTGGTAAAGTACAGGTAAATCAAGATAGAATCGTTGGTGGTCAGCCTACGGAACCAGATGAATTGCCGTGGATGGTAATTTTAGAGTTCCGCAAAGGTTCGTCGATTTTATAAAAAATTTATTTAGCGATAAGTTCCGAAACAAAGAATATTTTAATCAAACAATTATTTTCGCGAGCTAATTGTAAATAATCAAAAATGCCGCACTTGCATGCAAATATTGATTCGCTCGATTGGCTCGCCCGAAAAATAAATGATTTTCATAAATATTTAACGTTTTAGACGACAAATGAATTTCGTTGAATAAAAGCTTGCATATGAATTTTAGAAGACGGAACTATGCTATTAGCTTGCGCTGGAGCTTTGATAAGCGATCGTTACGTCCTCACCGCTGCCCACTGCGTCGAAAGAAGAGGCACACCCAAAAGTTGGATCCTCGAAGCCGTACGACTGGGCGAGTACAACACATCATCGGAAGAGAGCAATGCCGTGAGTATCGGCATCGAGGAGGAAATCGTCCACGAGAAATACGCAGCCGACGGGTCGGACGAGCACAATGACATCGCTTTGCTGCGTCTGGCGCGGAGGGTCGTCTTCACCGGCTACATCCAGCCGATCTGCCTACCCAAGGACTCCGAAGTCAATCGGAGGCTGTTCGCCGCCGGCTGGGGTCGCACCGAAACCGCGCCCTCGTCGGACGTCAGGTTGAAAGTCGACGTGCCCCTGGTGGAGCGCGACGCCTGTCGAAGCGTTTACACGAACGAAGCTTACAATCCGAAGATCATTGACGAGAGGCAGATATGCGCGGGAGGGGAAATCGGCAGGGACACGTGCTCCAACGACTCCGGCGGTCCGCTAATGCAACTGAGGCTGATATCCGATTACGAGGTCAGATGGGAAGTCGTTGGCGTGGTGTCGTTTGGACCGGTCGAATGCGGAAGGAAAGGCTGGCCTGGAGTTTACACGAACGTCAGCTACTACGCGCCGTGGATAATCGGCAAGCTCAGGCCGTAAATTGTTTCATCGACGTTGTATATTAAAATTGTAAAACGACTTTGAGCTGATTAGTTGCGTGTTAATTACAGAATCTAGTTTTATTGCGTTAAATTTACTCGATCGTCGTTTTTTTTTTAAGATTAACAAAAAAGAAAACAGGTATTACAGGTTGGAAATTTTCAAAAAATTCAAGTCTAATGCTCAAAATTGTAAAATAATCTGTGAATTACTTTAGGCAATTGTGTAAGTGTTAACGTGATTTGACATCCTTATACAATTAAACGTAATAATGAAATACACATAAAAAATTGTAATAATTTTGAGATATGACTTTTAACGTAGTCATTATCTAAACATATGAAAACAATTATTGCTTATTAAACTCTACGGAAAAAACTTTTTTTTTAATTACTTTTGACTTCATTGTTGAAAATGGGATTAGTTAACTACGTTCAAGGGAACAAAATTTGATTTTAAAATACGTCACGGTTTCTTAAAATTCATGTTCATATTTTGGTAAATAAAATATTCTACTTTATTGGGACGCTATAGTTTCACAAAAACAGATTAGCATCTTTTCTTCTTCGCTTATTTTTTTTCTCTTAATTACATAAAAACATTGCTCAAGATAATTGATTTGTTAATTGCGTAACAAAATGTTTGCATAATATGTGGGTCAACGTGTGTCTTCCAAAAATGTAAAAATTTGACAGAGTAAATCCGTCTATATTTTTAAAACCGGGCTCTTTTTCTTTTTGTTCAAGTTTCAACTATATAAAGAGTGCCCGAAGGATTTATTTGAACTGGGATAAAAAGAGAATTATCATATCTCATAGTACATCATCGCGGGGAACACCAAAATTCGTTTATGAGGTAAATAAGGACGGATAGATGTATTTAAGGAGAACGTCATCTTATGTTATTAAAGAAAATAAATTTAAAGCAATTCCCATTCCCATTTCCTGAAGATAAGCCGATTTCAACATTACGGTACATTAAACGTCTTTGTATAGCTTGACTATGACTAGTCGTCGGTTTCTCTAAAACCCGATAAGTATATATAAGACCTCAGTGGGCATTGGGAAGTCGTCGCGGGCAGTAGGCTCGAATTTGAAAATGAAATACTCGGCTCGTTTGGTCTTCCTATTATTTGGATTGAAAATCGTTGCCTCGCGTAAGTGTATTTTAACGACTTCTTTTTTTTTCCGTTCAATTGTTATTAACAAGTAAAAGTTCATAAACTAATAAAAATTATTCAATTGTTTTTTTTTTTAAAGAAAACAGCGACGACGATGACAGCGTTTATTTTCCCGGCGAAAATCCAATTCGCGGAGCTTCAATTAACAAGGAGGATCTCTTACCAAGTGATTGCGGCTTAGGTGTGCAAATAGAAAATCGAATTGTCAACGGAGAAAACGCTGGCCTTGGCGAATTTCCTTGGATGGTAGCCTTACAGTATCAATTGCGTAAGTAATATTTGACATCGAACGTTAACTTTAATGTAAACAGTATACAGTTACATTAACAGACGATAGAATAATGTATAGGAATCGTAAAATTTTGGCATGTTATTCTAAAAATGCAAAATTGTCTGCATGATACAAAAATTATATTGTCGACTCACTTGCTACGAATATTAAAATAAATGCTTGATAAAACCCAAGTTTGCTTCATTAAGACGGAATTTCGTATATATTACCCCTGCAGAAAGCGGCATAATCGAACTAGACTGCGGCGGTACGCTGATCAACAACCGTTACGTCCTCACCGCCGCCCACTGCGTTCGCGTATCCAACAAGAAGCTCCACGCGGCTCGTCTGCGCGAGTACAATACGAAAACTTACGAGGACTGCGTGAACGGCGTCTGCTCGGATCCGCCGGCCATTCACAGCATCGAGGAGGAGATCGTTCACGAGAAATACGTGCGCGGCTCGAAGGATCAGCACAACGACATCGCATTGTTGCGGCTCAAATCGCCGGTCAAGCCGAGCAAATTCGCCAAGCCCATTTGCATGCCCCAGTCTCACAAGCTCAATCCCGGTCTCATCGCCACGGGCTGGGGATATTCGGGCACTGCCGACGCTCCCCTTGACGTTTTGCAGAAAGTCCATCTGCCCCTGGCGGATCGTCGCGAGTGCGAGAACTGGTACAAGAATCTGGCGAATCCGACTAGGGTCATCGACAGTCAGTTTTGTGCCGGCGGCGTCGACGATAAGGACACTTGCAAAGGCGACTCCGGCGGTCCTCTTATACAATTCGATTATGCCAGATCGAGATACGAGATCGTTGGCATCACCTCCTACGGCTCGAATTTTTGCGCTGAAAATGGAGTGCCTAGCGTGTACACTAAAGTTTATAGTTACATGCCTTGGATTTTCAGTAAAATAAGACCGTAAATTCTTGTATGAAAAAAATAGTGCGAAATGATTGTTGTTAAATAAATACAGTTTTAGGACAATTTAATTGAAAGCATGATATTGATGTATTGTGCTTTATGTAATTAACATAATTATTTTTAATTTTAAGTAGTATAGCAATGTATGAACGCAATAAAATTATTCTATAACCAATTATCATTCACAAATGAACAAAAAAAATTATTCCCTTTATTTAAGAAAATTTCACTTTATTTTACAAAATTTCTTTTTACCCTACCTCTATGTATTTTGAGTATGAAGAAAGAACAACCAGCCATTATAATTTGTAGTAGAAATGTAGTACAAAAATAAACAAACGTTTAAAATTTTGAATCTCCTCTGACGTTAATTCCTCTTACTTAACGTCCTTCTACGCCGGCCTATCGTAATTAATTCTTCAGTATTTAGATACGTTTGTCGGGCCACGCTCACTTCGTTTCGGCCAGTGGCGGAGTGTGGACGACGATTCCGGCGAGCCTCATGGTCACGTTAGTGTAGTTAGTCATCAGTGCTCGCGCGATTTCACTTTGTAAAGTAACGAATTTTAGATTTTTTTTTCAACGGACGTATACAGAAGTAAGTTCAACATATTCGTTTTATTATGCGTAGAATATTTTTCATTGTGAACGCTGATTTATTGCATTTAAAATTGACACTATATGATATATACTGTTTTATTGTATGAATTTATCATTTAGCCATGTAAATTAGTGAATTCTTCTAAAAGTTAATTTTAAAATGTAGATTTACTGCGTTAATAATTTTTTTATACTATTTGTAAATATTTTTTATTCTCATGTGCGTTGCAGATCAAACTGAAACACCACGATGAATTACCAAATTCAAACGATCCTTTTAATTTTTGCACTGCACTCGGCGCTTTCACGTACGTAAAAATATACCACAGCCTTTTTTATTAAAAAAAAAAAAAATAAATAAATAAATAAATAAAATAAAATCAATACGACAAACATCGTTATTCTCCGCAGTACACACGAAGCCATGCCTTAGCGGTAGCTGCACCTCGCTCGAAAACTGCCCGAAGCTCCTCGACATTGCCAGGAAAAATCCGCAATTGGTGAGGAACAAGGTGTGCGGCATAATCGATCGCGTCACGATGTTTTGCTGTAGCGACGACGAATCCGTCGACAGTCGAAATAACAACGCCGACGACAAAAATCCCGAGACGGACTCCATACATTTTGTCGACGTCAATAAAAAAGTAATGGTCGAGCGTCGCGATTCCGAGGACAAGAGCAAGCTGTTGCCAGAGGACTGCGGACACTACACTCCCGTAATCTCCAGGATAGCCGGCGGCAGAGACGCCCGATTCAACGAATTCCCATGGATAGTGCTGTTCCAATATCGAACCCGTAAGTCAACCCTACAACAATTCCGTAGTCTATTTCTTCGATCTATTAACGATCGCGTTTCTTCATTAACCCACGCAGCCCTCGGCTACATACAACTGGTCTGCGGGGGATCGCTGATAAACAACCGCTACGTCCTCACCGCCGCCCACTGTCTCAATCGAACGGGCGAAGGTGCTACCTGGACGCTCGAGCTGCTTCGCCTCGGGGAGTACAATAAAAAAACGACGCGCGACTGTGTGACGATCGAGGGGAAATTGACCTGCACCGAGGATCCAAAGTACGTGGGCATCGAGGAGACGATTGTCCACGAGGATTACGATCCGTACACGCGCGAGTTTTACAACGACATCGGCCTGGTGCGTCTGTCCAAGCCCGTGAGATTCGCCGACAACATCAAGCCGATTTGCCTGCCGACGCCGCTCGTCAACAACGAATTCGTGACGATCGGCTGGGGACAGCTCGGCGCCGGGATCGTCGAGTCGGACGTGCTGCAGAAGGTCGAGGTGCCGATGATCGACATGGAAACCTGCAAGAACATCCACTTGGACTCGGAAAGGCCGAATCACATAAAGCAAGGACAGCTCTGCGCCGGCGGATCGGACGGCAAGGACGTCTGCAGCGGCGACTCCGGCGGGCCGCTCATGCAGCTCAACACTTGGTTCAAGGACACGCCGAGGTGGGAGGTCGCCGGGATAGCTTCCTACGGTTCGGCCTTTTGCGGCAGCGACGGCATACCCGGCATCTACACCGACGTTAGCTTTTACGTCGATTGGATACTCAAGAAGATAAGACCGTAAGAAGCGCGTTGTATTTATGGAATGAAACGAAAATCGACGACTATTTTGACGCTTGTACCCTTAAGTTAAGATATATTTTAGGAAT
Organism: Anagyrus pseudococci; assembly: GCA_030522585.1. Taxonomy (NCBI): domain Eukaryota; kingdom Metazoa; phylum Arthropoda; class Insecta; order Hymenoptera; family Encyrtidae; genus Anagyrus; species Anagyrus pseudococci. The sequence goes on along the minus strand of JAPYYQ010002962.1, from coordinate 8,601 downwards.
TACCAGTAGTTACGTTTTTTATCATTATCTCCGTAGTGCGAACTCTGTTAAAAGTTTGTTGAAAAAGGTGACTAAAAATTTTCCAGTTTTGCAATCAAAGTATCGTGTAAAAAGCTATTTTGTAACTCTATCGACTTCTCAACTAGGCTTTTATTGTTTCTGATGTGATATTAATTGTATACCTTGACAAATCAATAAAATTATTAAACGACATGTCGTAATTCATATTCATTTAAAAACAAAAGTATAGAACAAAAATACACAAAACAAGTATGAATTTTAGTATTAAAATTCGACGAAGCCATGAAATTATAAAAAGTAAAAGTACGAATGAAAACTTGCTTTGTCATGGCGTACAATGGCATGTATAATTTCATAAAAATACTAAAAGCAAAGATCAAAACGGAAGATCCATAAATAAGTGTCAAACTGTTGGATACGCGTTAGTTAAACGAGGAATTATTATTCATCGATTTTAAGGTGCTGTTTTAATCTATAATTTTAACACTACAAACATTTAACTTGCTAATTCGAATCGACGAATACGACCAGCGAGAAAAAGAGAAACAAAATAATAAATGACAAATTGCTTAACAAGGTATTCCTTTTAGTTTCATTAAAATCATTTTATATTTTCAACGCGCACGGTTTCGCCGGGCTTTTTTTTGGGGGGGAAAAACCAACAGATAGACGTATCGGCGTTGATTATGGTTTGTAGGGAATAGCAGTGGAATATTTTTACATGTTTTTTTTTCATACCGATACGTATGGGGGTAATAACCAGGGAATAATCAATGACGTAGTGCCCGTGGATAGTGGGAGAGAAGCTTAAATTCGAGTTTATCTTCCAACATGGTTAATTTTTCAACGCAGTCGTTATTATATCCTTCGACTATTCGGACCTCTATAAGCTGGCTAGATCTACAGCTTAATGTTCGGGGCATGCGTTTCGTAGCTGAATCGCGTTGTTAAAATCATATACATTCATCGTAAGCTTTGTGATCCATTATGAAGCATCAAACAGTGTTAATATTTACTTTGCTTGGATTCGCAACTGTTATTGCACGTATGTATCATTTTAATATATTAACTATCAATTATTGCTTATCTACAGCTTTAGTCTTTGTATGTGCTGTAGATGTGCTTAATGTTACCATAATAAAAAATTGAAATCGATCAATCTTTCGGATTGCAGAGGACAGATGTCAAATCGGCACGTGCACCGTGCTCCAAGAGTGCCCGAAACTCTACGATCTTCTCCTTGAAACTCCGAAGAGCCAGGAGAACGTGGATTTTTTAAGAAGCAGATTTTGCGGCAACGAAAATCGCCAGCCTAAGGTCTGCTGCACGTACAAGGAAAAAGGCTTCCGGCGTCTCGATATCAATGGCCAGTCGGTCAATAATTTTCAAGACGCGGAGGATCCGTACGCCGAGGCGAGACGACTTTTGCCAAGCGAATGCGGCAAAGACTCGTCGAATCGCATAATCGGTGGCGAAATCACCGAGATCGACGAGTTCCCCTGGATGGCTCTCATTGAGTATCGCGAGGGTACGTATTTTCATGCGTTATTATATATCCTTGTTGCAAATAAAACGAAGAAAATTCAACGTAACTTTCAGGCAACGAGAAGACAGAGCGCTGCGCCGGTGCCCTGATAAGCAAGCGCTACGTTCTAACCGCTGCGCACTGCTTCAAATTCCTACCCAAGCATCCAACGATCGAGGCGTACGCAGTGCGACTAGGCGAGTACAACACGAGCACGAGACGCGACTGCGTCGCTTACGGCGAGGACGAGGAGATTTGCGCGGACGAGGCGGTGAGCGTGGCTATCGAGAAGCGCATCATCCACGAGAGCTACAATGCCAATCGTAAGGAGGAGAACGACATCGCTCTGTTGCGACTGGCGCGCGACGTCCGTTTCACCGACTACATCAAGCCGATCTGCATGCCGGCCGGTAGCAACGTCAAGGACAACCTCGTCGTTGCGGGCTGGGGCAAAACCGAGACCGGGGCAAAATCAGCGGTCAAGCTGAAGCTCACCTTGCCGGTCGTCCCGCCGAGCCGCTGCGCCGAGAAGGGCGATTACGTTCCACTGGTCGACAGTCAGATTTGCGCGGGCGGCAGGAAGGCCAAGGACTCCTGCGTCGGAGACTCGGGTGGCCCGCTCATGCAGCAGAGCCAGAGACCCGGCGACGACGTCTACAGGTGGGAAGCCGTCGGCGTTGTGTCTTATGGCAAAAGTACAAAGTGCGGCCTGGAGGGCTGGCCCGCGGTTTACACCAAAGTAAGCAACTTCCTGCCTTGGATACTGAGCAAAATTCGACCGTGATAATCGAGCCTGGCAGGAGAAAGAATAAAGTTACGTTGTCAAGTTGATTATGTGTATGTTTTTCGACACGCGCGATGACACTGACTACCGAGCGAGAGTAAAATAATTGAAATAGATTGTTTGCTGTTGACGACGCAATGTATAAAAAGGCTTTGTAAACTGTAAAAAGAGTTTATAAAACGATTTATAGATGTTTAAAGCATACATGTGAAATATGAAAAATTACTTGAACATTTTGTAATTTGACTATATTTTTCGTTTTTGTAAATAAATACAATTGGCTATTTTTAATTTTCCATTTTTATTTCGAAACATTTTCCATTTTATTTTAATCTTTATTCCAAAGTAACTAGGCACAAGTTTCTTTTTGAATTGATTATTTTATATAACTACGAATAGTTTGGCAATGAATTCTAGTTTCAAATACTTTATCTCAATTCTCGCGCGCGTTTAAAATTTCGGGCTAAAATTTGAATTGATACCCAGATGCTCGTTAATTTAACTCTCGAGGACGTTGATAAATATGTATATATTTCTACGGGCTATTATAGCGATTAATAGAGCGGGCAATCAACCGCGTCTCTAATCAGTGGTGGGGAGAGAGAGAAAAAAGTTTCGTATACTTTGAAAACTCATCTTTGAGATAAAAAAGGCAGTCTCGCTTTGCTGCGTCTGTCAACTAGACCGATTCTTGAATATTTGGATGTTGGGAGAAGACAATTTACAGTTTGACCAGGCGCTCGATAAACAATTTCTTCTGCGCAGTCATCGAAGGTCTTGCGGTCCGTCATGACATTCCGAATTGTATTAGCGTGTATTTGGCTTGGACTTGCCACTGTGGTTGCTAGTATGTTATTTTAACACGTTATTTTTGTCAAGCTTTGCTAATAATTTCGCTCGATTTTTTCATATATGTATTCTTTTAGTGCGGCCATTATTAAACAAAACAAAAAATTTTTCTACATTACAGCAGACAGTCAATGTGAAAACGCTAGCTGTATTGTTATTCAGCAATGTCCAAAGCTTTACAAGATTCTCGTTACAACTCCACAAATTAAAGCGAACGTTGATTTGTTGAGAAGCAGACATTGCGGCTACGAGAAACGAATGCCCAAAGTGTGCTGCCCTGCTCAAGAAAAATCCAATCAAAACCTAAACGTTGCTGGAAATCAAACAAACAATCAAAATGGGAGCGATTCGAATATCGTATCTAAAGTTGACGTTCCACAACAGGCGAGGAAACAAAGTGAAAAGGCACCACAAACGAAACAACAAAATCAGAAGACACAACAGGTGAAACAGCAAAATCAGACAGTACAACAGGTGAAACAACAAAATCAGACGGTACAACAGACAAAACAACAAAATATCACGGCTCAACAGGCGAAACAGCAAAATCAGACGGTAAAACAGACGCAACAACAAAATCAAACGACACAACAGACAAAACAACAAAATCAGACTGCACAACAGGTGAAACAGCAAATCAGACGGTACAACAGGTGAAACAACAAAATCAGACGGTACAACAGACAAAACAACAAAATCAGACTGCACAACAGGCGAAACAGCAAAATCAGACTGCACAACAGACGAAACAACAAAATCAGACTGCACAACAGACGAAACCACAAAATCAAACTGTACAACAGACGAAACAACAAAATCAGACTGCACAAGTGACGAAACAACAGTATGAGAAGGCAAAACAACTTTTACCGAGTAGTTGTGGTCAAGATTCATCAAATCGTATAATCGGTGGTACCGCCACTGAGATCGACGAGTTTCCTTGGATGGTCCTTCTCGAGTATCGCTTAGGTGCGTATTTTCTTCATAATTAAATGATTAATCAAAAATTCATTGCGTTTATTTTAACGAAAGCTCATATTTAAACTTTCGTATGTGGATAACTAAACGCTAAACATAAAACCAACTTTTCAGGAAATGCCAAGACGACGGCTTGCGGCGGAGTCCTAATATCCAAGCGCTACGTTTTAACAGCGGCGCATTGCATAAAAAATCCAGCCAAGCCGACCGACTGGATTTTGCACGCCGCTCGACTGGGCGAGTACGACACGAGAACCGCTCGGGACTGTATCACCTACGACGCCGAGGACAAACTATGCGCGGACGAGGCGGTGAGCGTGGGCATCGAGGAGCGCATCATCCACGAGAGCTACAATAAGCAGCAGCAAAACGACATCGCTCTGTTGCGACTGGCGCGCGACGTTGCCTTCACCAACTTCATCAAACCGATTTGTCTGCCGGCCGGTAGCAAGGTCAACGCTAACGTTACCGCATCCGGCTGGGGTCGCGTCCACGCCAACAAAACCTATCACTCGAATGTGAAACTCAAAGTCAGCCTACCGGTCGTGCCTAAAAATAAGTGCGAAGAGAAGGGCCCGAAGTTGCCGCTGCTCGACAGCCAAATTTGCGCTGGGGGTAACAAGGGCAAGGACACCTGTTTCGGCGACTCCGGCGGGCCTTTGATGCAGCTCAACAAACGACCTGATGACAATTTCTACAAGTGGGAAAGCGTCGGCATTGTGTCCTATGGTAAGAGCTTGGACTGCGGACTTGCCGACTGGCCCGCTGTTTACACCAACGTCAGCCACTACGTACCCTGGATATTGAGCAAAATTCGACTGTAAAACCATGTTTTTCTCGATCTGATAAAGTCGCTCTGTTACTATGACAATGAAAAATTGTAACATAGCTGCAGACAAATAAAAGTCAATCCCACGAGATTTAGTAATTTTAATAAAGTATAAAAACAATTAAATTTTTAGTTGAAATGACAAATGTAATGGTAAGTTTGAAAGTAGTATCCTTATTTCATAGAATAATATGAAACTCTAATTTTATTGAAATTATAATGTAGTCAACTTGTGTAGATTAATCTTCCTGATCCATCAGTTAAGTTCCCTATTCATGTGTTAATTTGATGTATATTGATTTTTTTTTTATGTAGAAAGTTCAAATCGTACGTTTCGGATTTCTGATTTTCTGAAAATCGGTTATTTCAACAGGTGCATATATAAGTATAGTAAGTTTTTATAAAAAAAATTGTAGAAAACGTTGCACTAATGACTATGATACGACAAAGACGGGAATACAAGTGATTTTAAGGGTCTTCCGACAAAATTCGAGAAAAACACTAAAAAATTGTCAAAACAATTATTTGAGCGTTTAAAGATTTTGAGAACATATTTTCAATAAAAATTTTGAAAGTTAATTATTTAGTTTGTTAACAAGAAAGCTGTTTATATCTTCGTTACAATGCAAACTTCCGATTAGCGGTTTTTTTTCATCTTCAATCGTACGATTTCGGAATTGCTGATATTTCATATGCTGATTACAATTTCCAGTTTCGTGCCTGGGTTAACGTATTCAAACGATGATGAATTTTTCATTTGCGGTACATTTCACGTTTAATAATTATTTAAAATACCAGCTAAAAATCTTCGATCTACCTTCTACAATTTTTAGCAAATCACAAATTCGTTATCCTCACTTCTCACGACTCATAACGAGATCTAATCAATACCCAAACTTTGTTTATTAAAACAACCATTTTGTCCTATCGTTTTTCTGCAACAATTAACCAACGTAAAAACCGCGTGATAAGCGCTAATCTATAAATCGCTCGTTTCACTTAATTTCCTTTTTTTTTCTGTACAAACAGCTCGTTACGTATTCCAGGCCTTGGGAAAAACCTATGGCGAGACATAGAGATTAGTATTGATATTTTGGCGCCGAGAAAGATAGTAGCTTCTTTCGACAGAATTTATTAGGATAAACTGTGCGCGACCGGCTGGAACACGCCTTAATAGTGGTGGGAGATGACCCTCGTGCCTCCTTGGCTCATCTTCGAGATATACAAATACAGTTGCTGCTGCGTCCCTCGACCAGCCGGACTATTACTTCGTGCCTGCGGACGACACCAAACATTTTAGGCTCGACCAGTGTGATTTACAATTGGATTGCATAAGGTGGTGTCCAGTTTTATCGCTAGCCATCATGCAACGCCGAATACTGGCGATATCGGCCATTTTCCTTTTGCTCAGCACAACATTTGCGCGTATGTAAATTCGATATATAACTATATTATTCTTAATACTCTTGCAAATGGCACGTTCGTTTCGAAATATTTGTATTTTGATTTTTTTAACGGCACAGAAGACCAATGCCAAGTTGGTACTTGCACCCTAATTGAGCAATGCCCAAAGCTTTACGAGCTTCTCCAAAAAGAGCCGAAAGATCAAGCAGAGGTTGATCTACTGAAAAGCAGATTCTGCGGCTATGACAACCGATGGCCAAGAGTCTGCTGTACTTATAGAGAGAAATCTTATCGGCGAACAACTGGGACCGAGATAAATAATGGAAATTCACGTGTAGATGATCCATTTGAGGCTGCGAGACGTCTGTTGCCAAGCAACTGCGGACAGGACTTATCTAACCGAATAATCGGCGGCACTGCCACTGAGCTCGACGAGTATCCATGGCTGGTGCTTCTTGAATATCGCGAAGGTATTTTTTTACTTTACATTCATTTTTTATTTATCGCAAAATATCGCGTGTGATTATTGCTTTCTCAAAGAGAAAGCTTTGTAATGGTGACAAATTTCGACTGCGTTTTTTTCGGGTTTCTAGACGTTTCGAAGGTTGCTGAACCCAAAAAATGTGTTTTTAAAGAAAGTCTATGAGTATATGTGTGTGTGCGTATGTTCCAAATTTTGTCCAACGATTACTTTTGAAGGAGTTAATCTATCGGTTAGAAATTTTGCACACTTATTTGGTTTGATTCAACTTAGAGTTGAATAGTTTTTGGAATGGATCGGACCTTATTAAGAGTGTTTTTAGGGGGTTAAAAATTAAAAAAAAAATTTATTTTTCAAAATTTTAACCTTATAATAAGATTAATAAATTTTTTAATAAATGCATTTTGTAGAGCGCAAAAAGACTTTTAATTTGCTTTTTTATTTTTGAAATGGGTCAAGTCCTTATTTAGTTATTTAAAAAAAACTATCTAAAAAATTGTTTATCGTGAACGTAAACCCATAAAGACGAAAAGACTAGTCTTTAAAAATACTTGAATGCCTGTTTAAACTTGAACTCTCAAGGTAGAATCTGGAGCTTCTCCTCTATCCAGATACAAATAGTCTCTCAAGATAAAACACCCTACAATATAAAGAACAGGTCAAAATTAAACTGCGATTAACACTTTGCAGGTAGAGTGAAATCAACAGCATGCGGTGGCTCTCTGATCTCCAAGCGCTACGTCCTAACGGCGGCTCATTGCGTGAGTTCGCCACCTTTGCCGGCGACAATGAAACTGACTTCGGTGCGTCTCGGCGAGTACGACACGGCGAGCGAGATCGACTGCCTGCCGGACGGCAACGACGAGCAGCTCTGCGCCGACAGGCCAATCAGCGTCGGCATCGAGAGGAGCATCGTCCACGAGAGCTACAACGCTAAGCAGCAGAACGACATCGCCCTATTGCGACTCGTGCGCGACGTTCAATTCACCGGCTACATCAAGCCACTCTGCCTGCCGGCCGGGCCGCAAGCCAACAAACGCCTCGTCGTCTCCGGCTGGGGCCAGACCGAGACGCGATCGAGCTCGAACGTCAAGCTAAAGGTCTCCCTGCCGCTGGTCGAGCGCAGCAAGTGCACCGAGCTGAATCCCAAGGTGCCGCTTATCGAGAGCCAGATTTGCGTTGGCGGTAAACAGGGCACGGACTCGTGCCACGGCGATTCCGGTGGTCCGCTCATGCAGCAGACACTCAGGCCCGACGACAATGTTTATAGGTGGGAAGCTGTTGGCGTTGTATCCTATGGCATTTCTTTCACCGGCCTGCCTCATTGCGGCGTCGCTGGCAAACCGGCCGTTTACACCAACGTCAGCTATCACATGCCCTGGATATTGAGCAAGATCCAAGCGTAATTCGAATTCTGTTGTCCGTTAACCAAGTTAGACGCAAGATATTCCGATGATGTTATGATGTAATGAAATTTGTTCAGTCTGGTGAAAATCATGAAACTGTATGATTATTTACACAATGTATCGTTTGTTTATAGGAATTTTTCATGAAATTTTATGCTGTTGTAACGTCTCGGACAATCAATAGTTACTCTCTATATACAACGAAAATATTATTGTTTTCTGATGATTACACTGAGAAAAATTTCTAGTAAAAATTACAATCTACTATTGTAAAAATTGCTATATTCAAATAGCATTGCTCGGATATACTTCGAATGTTACAAA